>JADLZN010003137.1:0-117615 GCA_018155175.1 Sinocyclocheilus anophthalmus | reverse complement strand
GCATCTCTGGAGCTCAGCCACAGTGATCTTTGGGTTCTTTTTTTACCTCTCTCACCAAGGCTCTTCTCATTCGATAGCTCAGTTTGGCCAGACGGCCCGCTCTAGGAAGGGTTCTGGGCGTCCCAAACGTCTTCCATTTAAGGAAAGGAGGCCACTGTGCTCTTGGGAACCTTAAGTGCAGCAGAAATGTTTTGTAACCTTGGCCAGATCTGTGCTTGCCACAATTCTGTCTCTGAGCTCATCAGGCAGTTCCTTTGACCTCATGATCCTCATTTGCGCTGACATGCAATGTGAGCTGTAAGGTCTTATATAGACAGGTGTGTGGTTTTTCCTAATCAAGTCCAATCAGTATAACAAACACAGCTGGACTCAAATGAAGGGGTAGAACCATCTCAAGGATGATCAGAAGAAATGGACAGCACTGAGTTAAATATATGAGTGTCACAGAAAAGGGTCTGAATATTTAGGACCATGTGATATTTCAGTTTTTCTTTAATAAATCTGCAAAAATGTCAACAATTCTGTGTTTTCTGTCAATATGGGGTGCTGTGTGTAAATTAATGAGGAAAAAAAATTACTTAAATGATTTTAGCAAATGGCTGCAATATAACAAAGAGTGAAAAAATTAAGGGGTCTGAATACTTTCCGTACCCACAGTATATATATATATATATATGTGTGTGTATATATATATATTTACTGTATATATATATATATATATTAGATATATAATAAACGTAGGCCTATACATTCATGTAACAAAAACGTTTAAGCTGTCAGTTTAAATAAAAGTCAGTCTCTGGAATATAATGTCCTACGTTGCAGAAAACATACACAAAACAAGTGTATCCTTACGATTTTGTTATAAAAACGTTTTCAAATCTTTTGTTTTGCACGAATGCAAACCGCAAACAAAACGGTATGAGTTGATTGTGGTCGAAAGAGGAAAAAAAACGTTTGCTGTTGACGCAAATAACACGGGGCTACTTGATAGGAGCAGTTTTGGGCGGTTTGCTTATGCGAATAGGCGCACTGTTCTCTGATTGGTTTGAAGTCGACTTAACTTCTATAAGCCCCACCCACTGTTTTTATATATAATTGCAGTAGAATGTGAAGCTTACACTAAACACTCAAGACATTCACAGGGTTCACTAGGTGAAATGGTTGTTCTGGTCAAACCAAGTCCTCAGTTGGGCAGCAAAGCGATGGATGGAAATCAGCACAAAGTTGAGGCCAATGTTCTGCTGCTTGGAGCAGAAAATGTTGGGAAGTCAGGTGAGCACAAAACTGAACTTGACTTTGAATGCAGAGAATTCTGTCATGTTTATATGGTCTATTTGTTAAGCTTGCAAATAACAATATATTATATTTATTTGTTTGCAGCCCTCACTGTGCGATTTCTCACCAGAAGGTTCATCGGAGAATATGGGGATATCGGTATGTCAAGTGAGATTTACTATAATACCATTCATAATAACATACAAGCTATATGTTGTTTATGAACGAGGAGTATTTATTAATTTCACTATGCTCTCTTTCAGAATCAATATACAGTCATATCGACAAAACAGATGGGCAAGAGATAGCCTTAAACATTTGGGACTCACTGTATCCACAGGTATGTGTATTTTGTTTGAAATATTTGTGCTTCAATATTAGAATGTATGAAGAGGCCAAATTGTGAGATAAAAATTCATTTATACAGTTTTTTTGCATCATGCTTTCCTGTTCAAGTTAGTAAGTGTGATTTGACCCTCTAAATTCTGTCACCTCCAGAGCTGCGAAACAACTGAATCCATCAGTGACAAGCAGCTGCAGTGGGCAGACGGTGTGATCCTGGTCTACAGCATCTGTGATCGCTCCAGCTTTGAGGTGGTCCGGCAACAGGTGCAGCTCATCCGGCAGACTAGGAAGCTGCCTGCATCTGCCCCGATCATCATCGTGGGGAACAAGCAAGACCTGCTGCATCAGAGAGCCGTGTCGAGCGAGGAGGGCAGACTGTTCGCCCTCTCGGCAGACTGCGGCTTCTTCGAGATCTCAGCGGCTGAAACCTACCACGGTGTGCTGCTGGTTTTTCACGAAATCCTGGACCTCATCAAGGAGTCCAGAGCACTTAAAAAGGGGATGGTCGGAATCATGGGTATAGTCAGAAGCGTGTCCGCAGTGTTTGGAAAGAAACGCGAGTGAAGAACTGTCGAAGATGATGAGCAAGATGAAGATATGGGGCCCCTGGCAGCCTAGCATCTAAATAGCTGAGGAGAGGAACCCGGCCGATGGGTTTTTGGGGCCGAAGGGAGTCACTTTCACCTTATTAACCTTCATGGATGGTGGAAGGAAAAAGAGTAAAAAGAGAGCATGTTAGAAGTGCAGAGCCCAGCTTTATGGTGAAGAAAAGTAGATGAAGTTTGTTACAGCAAGGTGATAAAAGATATGCTGAAGATAAGTGATCCTGGGCTTTGATGCAAGTTGGTCACTGGGTATGTGTATCAAAATGAACCAAGAGACAGCCCGGATCTGTTGTAGTCCTTGCCATTTGTCACAGAATGATTCTTCAGCTCTGAACAGATGATTTAGACAAATTCTAGTGAGCTTCTGCTTTGGATTACAGATGCCTGAAATGTAGAGATGGACTGAATTGTTCCATTATGAGTCTCCACTGACATTTAGATCTGAATTATTAAATGTGGGAATTGGGAGGAGACTATAGTGTGTAAAATGTAATAGCTATTTATAATATTTATAATATATATATATAAATATATATATATTGTAATTGCAATTAAGCATGTTTCTGGGCTAGTCTTTGAGGTTGGGATGGTAGTATAAAAATTACTCAAGTAAGGCAAGGTCACACCAGGTGATAATTGTAATCTAAACCACGTTATGAATGATAGTGAACAAGAAAACAATCGGAACAATTTTTTCCGAATGAAATATAAAACTATTGCATCCAATCAGATAACATGACGGAAGCTTGAGCTTTTGTTGTCTTTGGTGGGTACGACACAAACATAGTTTACGGGTTTAAGTTATCTGTTATAATCTTTCTTGGTGTGAACAGCATTAAGAAATAAAAGGAGGTCTGCCATATTATGACATGGATATACTGAAGTCTTCACTTTTGTATATAAACATGATGTCATTTAGTTGAAGACCTTTTCTGAGATGTTTTTAATGCTTGTATCTAAACGAGGGATTTCAATAAAGGGAAAAAAATGTAAAAGATGCCCTTGATTATTTTCAACGATGTGTATATGACTGTATTGATTAAACATTTAGATTGCATTTGACGGTTTTTAACAAAAACGTCTTAATGACCCCAAATTTGAACATAGTTATAGTATTTGAATTCTTATGGTACTATTTGAATACAAATACAGTAAATGCAGTAATATAGTGAAATATTACAATTTAACAATTTTTACACAATTCATTCTATGCTCAAACAGCACTCAAAACAACAATCAGATTTTATAAAATGTTTTATTACATTTAAAGTCAATATTACATTTGTTAAAGGAAAAAAGTACTGCAGGACAAAGGCTGTTAGGATAAATGTCCACCAAGTCATTTAACACCAGTTAGTGACAGCACATGCCTGTCTATGTATAACACACTTCACTTTATGTTTCTCACTCAGTAATTACACATCCTTGATCTTAAAGCATAAAACACCCCATGAATAATCAAAGTAACATTAACAGTATCTTATCCTCTCCTCTCGATTGAACATCTGTGACCTCAGACTGCATGTCAAACCAATTCTATCAGTCATTGACAGTCTATAGATTAAAAACTGCTTATAATGTATAAGAACTAAGAAAGCTGAGGAATAGAAATAGTTTTATTTGGTTTAAACAAAATGCGTTACATGCTAACAATAATAACATATAGAATAAATGGTGCTCTTGTCATTTCTGCTCACTTGTTGAGTTGTTTCTTTGTCCTAACATCTAGAAACAGGCATTCAAAGCAAAAAAAACACTACCTACCCAAACGGCACTTTGATTTCATTTTAAGTACAGTGCTTTATTTTAGCTTTTAAACCATCTGCACATACTGAATGCTAGGCTAATGATGTTATTTAATAATTAGTCACTGCACTGTCTCTACCAACCAGATTAGTTTTTGTAGGTTTACCAGAGAAGCCACTGTATGGATTGTGGTTTGAAGGTATGTTTGCTGTACTATCCATAACAGTCTGTGAGCTGCAGCGATGTGTGTTTGAATGCTCTGATCACATTCAAATCTTATGTTTGAGAAGAGTGGAGCTTAATGTTCTGTGGTTTCCACCACAGGTATGACCTGATCTTCAGATGAAGGGCCAGAGCTCAGAAACTCAAACGCCCGTTGGCTCTGTGTAACTAACTGCATAATGGGAGCCAGCAGGACCTCGGTGGCTGAGGAATGGCGGCGGATCATATCGGTGGTGGGCACAGCCAGTGTGTCATGTTCTGGAGGGCCTGAGGGCTGGGAATCTAGCTTCAAACTGCCTTTGCGGCCATTTGCTGGGACTGGGGTGGGAGTTGGGGAGAGAGCTGGGCTTGATGGAAGCCCGCTGGCAGACCCGCGACGGGAGCGGGCGTAAAGGCTTCTGCGGCGACGTGGGCGACCGTCCATGGCCTTGAGGGAGAGGCTGTTTGCAGAGGCACGGCTGGAGGGACTCTCAGGAAGTTCCTCTGGAACTGCATTGTTTGCTGCATCGAGATCAGAAACCTGTTTTACCTGAGAGATAAGAGAGGAACAGTTATAACACAAGTCTCTGGTACTTGATTATTTTGAAAATTTTATGCAGCAATTTAATTTAAACCAGACTCATTGGGAAAACGTGGCTGTTCCAACATGTCACGAAAATGTATATTATTTCTTGCATATTTCACAACACTTTCAAAGGGAAAAGTCCAGTGAGTGGCATTTTCTAAATCCAAATTTTCGAAACTTTGAATCTTTTTTTAATCATTTATTTCAAACCAGTGATTCAGAGCATGTATTAAACCTGCCAAAGTCATGTGATTGTTTCAAAACGTGAACAGGCTTTGGTAACATTATAATGTTGCATAAGTTTAGAAATTTCCTTCAGTCTCTATGAAAGATTGGAACCTATATGGATTACCACTGACTTGAATCAGTGATAAATTTGTAGACAATTCAAGAGTGTTGTTAGTTCTCTTATGTAATTAAGATTTTCACAGGGTTTTGTAAAGGTGTCTAGAATGTTAAATCGAGCTGCATGGCATTGCACCATACGAGGGCATTGAGTGCTTCAAAACAGGAGTCATTCTGTGAAGCAACGGTTTAATGATTCAAAGCTTCAAAATCTTTGCTTCTCACTAGGACACCTACCCAACTTATTTTAAACTGTTCCAAGCACAAGAACGACAAGAAGAACTCAATTCGTACCTGTGCTGAGGTCTCTTTGCGACAGAAAACAAACACAAAAGTCAAAATGCGCCATTTTGGCAGACTTTGTATGCACGTCTTAAATAATATTGAATGTTAAAAAAAGATGGGAAAAATCTGAGTGTGTCAGACTGTACAGTTGGTCTTAAAGTCCAGAGCTTAATATCTGTGTATCTCGTGCCTTTAATTCTGGTTAGTTGCAAAATACCAAAGAACAAAAGAAAATAATCACTCTGCTCAAATCTGCTCTTGCCTGAATAACTCCTTTACCTTTAATCAGGACTAATTCTATATTAAATTTATACATTATAGTATTTCTTCCCTAAATACTGACAAATTTCAAGCACTGTGTATTTCATTTGTGAAAACATAAAATTGCACATTTGCATAAAATATGCAGTGACTGTAATTTTGTTAATTTGTTCTTAACTGACCATTTATTTTAATGTACATTTTAATACAAGTTTATGTAGACTATTGTTCTTTTTTTAGGGAATTATATATATTGCTTAAGATACTTAAGATATGTAACTGAAATAAATTCTTTGCATATAATTTGCTGAGAAATTATGTTCTTTGTCTTGTTTTAATTTTGATAATCCATTACATATTAAAATGGTATGTTGTCACTGAAATGAAAATTGACTATTACCCCACATTCTGTTTTGGTCCCCCCCACCTGCCAGACCAGATTTTTAAAATGAAAATGCATTATGCTAATCTCAGAAAATAGAACTGTTTACAGACAAAAAGTTGACATATTGCCAGTTTGGTTTGAACTTCAAACCCATTTAAACTCGGTCTGAAATTGAAGAGAAGTGTTTTTAGGTTACAACAGTTCTTATATGAGATTGAAGTGTAAGTATGTACAGTGGCCTGAAAACATTATGTACCTGATCTAAAATTAGGTACTGTTCTAAAAGAAAAAAAGGAGGGAAAAAAAGCAAACACATCATTCCACAAGCACATTTCCCATTACTGAAAAGAAACACGGTAACATGGAGAGAAAATAAACCAGGCCATGTGATTAATGCAACACACTATGATAAAACACCGATTTGCTCATTTAGTTTTTATGGGAACATAGAGTGATATATTTAGCTTTGTTCATCCTATCAACTCTAAACTGATGTGTTTGGCCAAAAATTAAAAAAAAGAAAGAAGAAAATTATGTTCAGACTGATAGAGAGGATTATATTGCCATTGACATAACATGATTCTAGAGTGTTCTTTTTCACTAGAACATGTACTTGTATGTCTTGTTAAGAGAAATTGTGCATTAGAAACCGGTTCTAGAGTGTTGTTCTTGTAGTGTGTGTGTGTGCGTGAACGATGCTCTCACCATGCAGAGAGCGGGTGGTGTTGATGAGCAGCTGTATGAGAATCTGTCCCAGTTCCAGTAGGTCGTTCATGATAGTGCGTACCTGGGTAGGCAGAGCCAGTATCTGCTGTACAGGGGGCAATACCTTCAGTGCCTGTATACCTGATGTGAGCTGACCCACGAGAAGAAAACGCAGCTCCTCCACGCGATACACCTGAGTCGTGTAAAATGACAGAAGCAGCTGCAGCAGGGACTCCACCATCGCCATCAACTGCGTTAGACCCACCTGAGCATGACAAATGACAGACAATACCCAATCAGGAAATTAGCGACAATGGTAGACTTGAAAATGACACCATTAGGCATTAATTAAAAAGAGAATGTGACAATATGCAGAACTTTAATTAAGCCACGTTTTTATTGCTGAACCTAGTGGCCTGGAAATGGGGCACAGTTTGATCAAGTGGCAGTAATGACTCTATTCACATTTTTTGGGGATACACTCTCTGCTCTGTGCAAATAAATCAACAAACAGTAGAAACTGCAATTGCTGTGAAAACTGGCATTGTCAGCCGCAGTTGGGGTCAATTAAACCTCTCATTATCAGACTAACAAGAGACAGTACTACATACTTTTAGACATGCTACCCTAAATACTATAATCTCTCTTCTGCTCAACATGTCCTGCTTTGTCCATTTTTTTTGTCTCATTTCATTTGGCCTTATTTAATTCTTCCCATGGTCAAAAACCAGATCCACTTAGTGATTTTCTATATTAAAAATATAAAGAGAAATACTTATAGTTTAGTACTTTTATGGAATTGAATTTTATGGAATCTTTTGAGTGATTTTGAATTTTTCTTGGTCACTTTCATGCACTGACTCATATTTTCCATTCATTTTTTCCCACAAAGCTTATTTATGAAAAAAGGAGAAAGAATCTGCTGACAAAACATTGAGTTGAAAGTGAATGAAGTGTCAAGTAAATCAGTTTTGTTCACAATGAGGTTTTTGAGACCAGTTTTTTCTTCTACAGCTTGATAAAACCATGACTAGCAGTTGACAAAATGGACAGAAAATACTTTTTCTGGTGTTTATTAGTAGATTTATGGGCACACTCATTTTAAAAAAGATGATTCGACTTGTTTCCTTGGAAGAATCGGTTGAGTAAATAATTCAATGACTCACTCATAAAGACACTTGTTGCCACCTATTGGAGTAACAATATATTATTCCAATCCAAAAGCTGGAATGTAATTTTATGAGCAAAAGTGGAATAATGCATAAAACAATTGCAATAAGCACCGTTTCAATTCAACGAGTCAAAGAGAACAAAATAGTCAGACTTTGGCTCAGGAATTGCAGAATGATCAAAACAACATTTGAGATACTGTGCAACGAGATCGGTCTTCTGGTCAAGTTATCCCATCCCATTGTGCAAAGTCAAATTTTGATGTGCCGGAGGCATTTAATTTGGCAAATGGTTTCTCTCCCGTTATTCGCAGTAAAATATTTTTTCAAAAGTCAAAAAACACCCTTCAAGGGGGGGAAGCATGCAAAGTTTTTTGTGAATTAAGGGATTTTTTTTTTTATTTTGGCATTTCCATGTTTCCATGTTCTCGTTTCTGATGCGATACTTCAAAATCTGCATAAAAACAGGGTGATGGAAGCTAATGTAACCTGTAGAAAGGGCCACTGAATGAACCAATGATCCCAATGAACCCAATAAAATCGCAAACAAAAGCTTCAAATCAGTGGGTTTAATCAATACCACTAGAGAATAATTTACAGTCATTTGTGCGGAATTTGCTTATCACATTAAAATAATAATCAAACAAACAATTTTGAAACAGATGTAAATACAAATAAACTACACGTAAGTTGATTTGAAGAATAAAAAGATTTTGAACTGGGGAACTGTGTTGAAGTCTGGTTCATGATCAAGGCTTTTCCACACAGTCCATACCACAAGCAGCCAACCTCTCATGTGGAGCTTCATCTGCCACCAGACAACATTAGTGTGAGTACACAGAGCAAAAGAATAGGGCCAGTTTGGCAGACACAGGCACAAACAGTCCTGATTTGGCAGTAGGACCCTCCTACTATTGTTGGCTCATTTAGGTGAAGGAGAAAGTGGGTCAGCCAAATTGGAAGGTCCCCACTGTGATCTCAGTTCCCATTGTCATCGGGTCCTCACCTCGCCACCGGTCCACAGCACAGCCCGTGACCAACACGTGAATTACTGTAAGGCATTATGCTGCCAAGTCTCACTGCAGTATGTATCTCTGACAGCTCAGCATCACTCATGGTAGAACACAATCTGTCACTCACATTTCTGCACTCCAGGCCCACTGGGGTGTCTTTAGAGTTTGTTAATTAAACTCTTTGCAACCAGGCAACCCCCTTCGCGTCAACTGTTCTATGTGTTTGCCCCCCTGGCTTTCATGTTCCAGACCAATTACTTGCCACCTACTTCTGGAAAGCATAAAGGAACATTGTACAGACAAAGTCACCTTGGCCCTTTGATCTCAGCACACAACTTGTCACCCATATAAACAGAGAGATTGTATGGGTAGACTCGTCGAGCCGTCTGTATGATAGAGGCCATGTGTCTAAAAGGTCAGTTGAGGAGGGGTCTATCCTGGACACCGGACAACTTTTCCCATCAGTCTAACCTGCAGAACTGAGGGGTACTCTAGGTTCATGATGATTATGGGTTGATTCAGGGCACAGAGCTAAAATGGAAAAAATAATAATGGTGTGTAATGAGTATTGGTAACACTTGAGTATAGGGACCAATTCTCACTATTAAACTAGTTGCTTATTAGCATGCCTATAATCAACATATTGGCTGTTATTAGTACTTATAAAGCATATTCTGCATGACCATATTCTACACCCCTAATATACCCAATACCTAAACTTAACAACTAACTATCAATAAGCAGCCAATTAGAAGTTTATTGAGGCAAAAGTAGTAGTTAATGGTTTGTTAATAGCGAGAATTGGACCTTAAAATAAAGCGTGACCGATTAGTATGTAGAGTTAATAACGAGGATATATAATGGATTTCTTCAATATGATATATATATATATAAATATAGTATCTTTATAATAAATTGTATCATATTCCCGTGATGGCAAAGCTCACTTATCAGCAGCAATTACTCCAGTCTTCAGTGTCATATGATCCTTCAGAAAATATTCTAATATGATGAGTTGGTATTCAAGAAACATGTTCTATTATTAACAATGTTGAAAAAAGCTATACTACTTAATCATTTTGTGGAAACTGAGATACATCTTTTTTAGGATTAGGAATGTTAAAAAACAGCATTTACTTGAATATGTAAACTTTTTGTAACAATTTAACAAATATCAATTTAAAGCCTTGCTGAATAAAAGTATTAAAGGGGTCATATGATGCTATATGTAAAAAGATGTGTGTTTGGTGTAACAGAATATGTTGACATGCTTTAATTTTATTTTTCAAATACTGTACATTATTGAGGTCCTCTATGCCCCGCCTCTCTCAAACACGTTGTTTTCTACAAAGCCCAGTCTGCTCTGATTGGCCAGCTGACCCAGTGCATTGTGATTGGGCAAACACCACAAGCACGCGTCAGAAATGTACGCCCTCCCATAACGTGAGCTTCCGCTTCACAAATGTAAAGGACCAGTAAATAATGTCCTTAGTTTTTACCATAGTTCAAGCCAAAAGGGGAACAGAGTGCGTGACAGACACAGTGATGATGTTGATGTAATTGCAGTACACAAGCGCGATTAAGAAAGCTGACTCCGTGATGGGGACCCGTCCCCTCAAGCACAACACACACACACACACACACCCACACTGCGCGATACTCTACATGGCGCAAACTCGCATTTGAACAGTCAGCAAATACTTAAACTATTAAGAAAACATACTTACAGTAGCTGATTCAGAATAAGCGCCCGATTGTCATAGCAAAGTCGGAATTGACCCTTTTTTTTTTAAATAGCCTTTGCACAGCCAGCCTTGTATTCTTCTAGGTTCAAAAAACTGTCGTCTTTAAAATGCGTTGCACAAATTCGAACATTTGGGGTTGTGCTGTTCTGTTGTAAATAAATCTTAACCAGTGAATCCTAATTGCATCTGATTTTGGAATGGCCAATTAAAGTGCTTTTGCTTGTGCACCTTTGAAAAACACACAGGTATCATGATATGGGCGCCTCAAGACAATACGCGGTTCCTGAACGTGTCTTCTTTGAGGGCCAATTTGGGAGGATCGCAAATATTTCCACATCGTGACGTAGACATGTGGGGGCGTGTTTGCATGAGGCGTTTGAGCCCGGTCGGATCAGCCGTCTCTTTAGAAAGAATAAATCCTTTTGATGGGATGACTTTGAGTTTGTACTCTGTAGATCGTTTTACAGCACAAATAGAGAACATAACACTCCAAAGAGAAAGGAAAATATGAAATTGCATCATATGACCCCTTTAATTTCTTTAAAATAAAAATCTTAGTGACCTCAAACCTTTAAGCAGTAGTATATATATGTTGTCATATATAAATGTTGGCAAACAGTACAGTTGTCTAAGGGAAGAGGGCTTGATTCTCCTGAAAGCATGTTTGTTCTCCAACTCATTTTTTTTTATCCTGTAACTGAGTGTGTTATCTGTGTGCGTGCGCGGGTGGGTTAGTGGGTGTTTAAGTCACATGCAGCAACAGCCAAACGGCACGTAGAACTAGATCCCACTGGGCTTCCAGCTCAATCATGACCATCTTCTCTCTAAACAAGCAGCCCGACTTCTTGATTTCAGCATTGATTTCTGAGAAACAAAATATCGCCTTCCTTTTACGCAAACAGAAACGTTTCATAATTTATTTTTATTGCCATTTTGAGTCACTAAAGGATTAATATGCTAGACTATCAGATGCTAAAGTCTCTATCTAGCTTGAACGTTAACTTTAATATGAAGAAGTGTACAAATGAGTGACTATGACAAAATCAGAGGAGATAAATATACTCCACTTCTAAGTGACTAGAAACATAAATGTAAAATAATATTGTATGAATAAATTCTGTTATCAATTAGGCATGTTATCACTTTGGCATGGTACAGATTAGTGTGAAAAAGATCATACTATTATGTTTTAAGCCAGTATACAGCTTGAACTTTTCTCTCCATTCCCCATAGTCTTCTTTGATTGCACTTGAATGGGCGATCAGCTGGGTTTTTGTGCGTACGGCGGTGGCGAACAAGTGCGTACTGCTGCTTGAAGCTCATCTGACACTCCTCACACTGGAAAGGCCGCTCTTCAGAGTGGGTACGCTCATGCTGCCTCAGGTCCGAGGGCCGTTTGAAGCTTTTCCCACATGCTGCGCAGCGGAAGGGACGCTCTCCAGCTGGCTGGCACTGGTGGTGTAGCAGTTCGGAAGACTCCTTGAAATGAAGCTCGCACAGGTTGCACTTGAAAAGGTGCTCGCCAGAGTGAGCGTACATGTGCCGTACCAGGTGCTGCCTGTGCTTGAAGGTCTTCTCGCAAACGGCACATTTATACGGGCGATCTGCACTGTGAGTGCGCTGGTGGTGCGCCAGATGAGAAGCTTGACTAAAGGTCTTCTCACAAGTGTCGCACTTGTAGGGCTTCTCGCCTGTGTGCACTCTTTCATGCCGTGAGAGTTCCGAAAGGTGACGAAATGCCTTATTGCACACGGAGCACTTATATGGACGGTCAGAGCCCTGGAAAGCTGTAGAGGAAGAGGAACCCATGGCTGCCCCATCACTGGATGTCTCAGCAGTAGAGGGTTGCTGAGGGTTAGAAGAGGAGGAGTCTGGGCGGTATGTTTTTTCACAAATAGAGCACTTCATTGGACTGTTTCCATTGGTGTGCTCATTATGATGTTGTGCCAAAGACGTGAGAAGGGAGAATCCCATTTTGCACACACCACACACAAATGGCTTCTGCTCAACCTGGACACACTGATGCTCTAGAAGATCCGTTGCTTGGTTGAAGATCTTCATGCACTGGGTGCACTGGAAAGAACGGTCCTGGTTAACCATGCACTGGTGCTCATGGGGATTGGCCAAGTGCGAAATATCATGGCCACACGCACCGCATTTGTGGCCACCTTCACCTCCCACCTGCAGCTGAGGCTGCTGAGCTGGCAACGGGTGCTGCTGTGCATGCTGGCTGTGCTGAGACTGCTGTAAAGCAGGGTCTGCCTGTAGGACAATGCCATATGCAGCACTGCCCAAGGCATTCTCTGCCCCTTGTAGAAGGGGGTGCCCAACGGGAGGAGGGGCCACTGCATGTTGCTGTTGCCATGCTTCTGTCATTCTTCCACTGTACATGTATAAATTCAGCTTTCAGGGATCAGCACTTTGGGATCTGATTGCACAAAAATGTTCGAACAAGTGATGGTCAGTTCATTGGAAGGGTAACAAATGAAACGAACAGTCTTGTAGAGAGGTTCAAGACTTTTGGGTAAACTTGCTCATGGTTTGAGTGTTCAAAAAGGTGATTTTTTACATTAAATGCCAATCCAAGGGGGTGTCTGAAATTTTCTCCAGTAAACGGCAAAGAATTGTCTCCAAATGCATACCTGCAATAAGAAAAATAGTGGGTTATTACACAAAGCAGCTCATGTATGCAATAATTACTCAGGGCTCCCACATCTTTTTGGGGGTAAATGCATAAATAAATCAAATTAATGCATTTTTATAAATTATAATACAAGTAGTATGACATTGCATCAGTGGTTCTTAACCAAGAACCTCTGCTCAGCCTCAACTTCCAAAAGCGACACGAGCTCAATTCAAAATAAACTTTTACAAAAATAATAATAAAATATAATTAAAATTAATGTTACTGAACATCATATTTATTTAGTTTCCCCTCAACAACTTTTTTTCAATTTAAGAATAGTTATTGAAACCGAAATGTCACAAAACTAATTTAATCATGCAGAAGAGAGGTCAAAAAGGTTTAGAATCTCAGATCTCACTGAGAAAAAGCTAATTCTAGCCGAGTCAAGATCAACTAGAAAAAAAAAAAACATTGCTTATTATACATTTTCCATGACTATTCACAGTCTTAATAATTTCTCTGATATCTTGTGGGAACCCGGAATTCTTTCAATAATGATTTTTAAATAAACACCCTTAATGACACAAAAACTACTACACCAATCATACGCATATCTCTGATATGGCCCAATTTGTAATTGAATCCAAATCAAAATTCCCATTACAACATGCTCACACACACTTGAGAAGAAAAACTTACATATGGTTTGAAATACAATATTAATACAAGGCAAACAATCATGTCATGCAATACACACAATAAGAATTGAAACTTAAAACAGCCGACTGCCTGCTAGCCTGAAAAAAGGGAGAAATCTGGAATTTCCTTTCTTTGATGCTTTTAATTCTGACTGGTGCAGAAAATAAGCCATGATTCGGATATTAGAGATCCGTATGCAAAGCCATAGCGTAAGGCATGGATTAAAACGGTTTCCTTGCTTTTTATTCGCAGTTTGTGTGCAAGAAAACTTCAGCTAGCTTTTTGACCGATACACACTTGCAGCCAATGCTAGCCAGCGCTGCTAATGCTCTTCTGTATATCAATCTGCCCGTCTTGCAATCGCTACATTTTATGTGACTCACAAATCACACATGCAATAAAGACATTATCTGCAACAATTCATAACGCGTCTGCAGAACTGCATGCAAATGATACGCAAAGACCCCTGCAAGTGTGTTTACCAGTACGCTAAACCGTAGCTATTGCGTTAAAAGAGGCAGCCGCCGCGGCCACCTCACTGGCTTTAACCTACTTTCCGTCGCGTTTTCCCTTCGATACCTTGTTTTCCCGAAGATCCACGCTTGGAATAAATATATACAGGACGTTTAGGCAGGGAGAAAAAAAATCGGCCGCTTCCCTGCCAGTGGGATGCAGAAGGCCCAAATAAACGTGACGCATCGGACCTCGACGACCAGCCCCTCGAACAAGGCGGACGCCCCGATTATATGGGCGGAATCAAGGCGATGGAAAATCACAGATTTTCTTATATATAAGCGAATCGTTGAAATCGCTCGTTCTGTCTGACGATTACATGTCGTGTATGTTTAAAAATAATCAAATAATAAAATAAGTCTGTCCTCACAATGGCTTTTCAACGTTTAAATATGGAATGGCTTTAGAGTAGCATGTGCAAGATACTCGGTATGATGAAATACATATTTTTTTGTCTACAGTTTTGTTCGACTCATTTATACTTGCACATATAGCCTACTCTGTGTACAAATCCTTAAGGAATTCGTGGATTCTTATATTAGGAGTTATTTCAAATAATAGGCTATTAGAAAACCCATCAACACTCTTTCTGGGAATATTTATGTATGAATATCTATATGTTTAATTGAAATGTATTATTGCTATACCTTTATTCTGGGTGTATTTGGGATGTTGATCAGTGTATCCCATACACTTTGTGGTGCTAGGTGAAATATTTACAGAAAGACAACACAGTAGTCTAATCAAGGATGTAACCAAATATTCAAGGTTTAAGGGTTTTTAGGGGTATATATTATAAAAAGAATCATATTTAAAATGACTCAGGCCCTGGTGAGTCCTTTCAAATACATATTTCCAGTCATGCATACACAGCTACATCTACTTGAACGAAGAGAGCTTGAAACCTGAAACAAGTTTGGGTCAAGATTATGTCAGAAATTAAATCTGGCAACAGTGAAATCATAAATATACCACTTCAAAAGTGGCTTAAATAACACAAAACTTCAAATGTATCTATTAGGCTAGTTCAGCTAATGTACACTAGAATAAACAAACATAAGACTGGCTCTTTTAACTGTAAGGTGGGACTTTCAGTCCTATAGCCACTATACTGGGCATTGTGATGCTGCTTTCAACAATACTTTTGGCACTGTTATAAGGTGGGACGACAAACTCCATATTTAGCATTTCAATTTCTTCAATTTATGCATGTATTCATGCATGGGTTCCTTTATTTGTTGATAACCAAATCCACGTCTGATATAAAAATGGAAGATTGTGTTTTTTGTGTGAATGTTTTCTTTGACAAATATAAGGCACAACATAACCTCAAACATTTTATTAATTTTCCACATAACTTGGAAACAATCTCATAAATCATTGCGTAAGAAAGGGCATGCTTAGGCATGCAATGATCTCACAACATGATATCACTGGATGAGTAGTATAAAATGTACAATAGCAGTTTATCATTCATTAATTTAGATAATGTCAGTCAGGTCCCACTGAGAAACATAAGCTGGTATTTTTACACTGCTTTCAGTCCCAGTTGTTATCTAAGTTGCTGGACAGAGAGACAGGCAGAAAATCACACAGAGTAACAGCAGAAGAGGACAGGCTAACAAACATGCTGTAAAAATCTCCACAGGCTTAGGCTCAGTTCTTAAGCCAACTTGATTTGTTCAAAGGTGGGGTGGGACAGAAACAAACCATTTCATGTGACCACTGTATGAGTGGTCATCAGTACATAACCTGCTCGCTGGGATGGTTTCTCAATTAAAAAAGGCACTCAGCATATCAATGATATCTTGCAAACTTGTTAAAATATGTTAACTGTTCAGTAATATAGAATAACATATATTGAAAGCAGTTGTCATAAGGTAACAGTCTCAGACTTTATCGAGTATGAGCCGGAATACTCAGCCACTGCTGCACATCTGTTGTACTTTTATGTTCTATAGCAGATGTGACATCATGTGATGTACAAGAAAACACAAGGTTCTTTAGTAGTGAGTTTGACATAGCAGTGTTTCAATGGTGAATGTGTTATTGGTGAGTCAAAACAAACTACACGACTGGATTGTGCTGAAATTCAGTGAGGCGGAATTCATAAGTGTGGAAAGAATTATGCAGGCTTATCTGATTCAAACTGCATGAGTTTAATGGGAAAGCACTATGATGAAGCCCTTTAAGATAGCTGTTACCACAGACTTACAGGTGCGTCAAATCTGGGTATGCAGATGAGAGGGTTGATTTCTATGGATGACATAATGAGTGCCTGCAGCGATCATACAGGGCTGTACCCTGGAATACAGTGGGAGGGGAGAAGGGCGTGTAGTCTTGGTTATATAGAAGTGTGAATCACATCTTACATCAACTATATCATAGTACATAAATCCACATGACCATCTTTGCACATTAATCTTCAGAGTCCCGTTACTCAATAATGTCTCAGGCCTGATGTGCATTTGAAAAGAAAACAAATAAGTGTGAAATAATCTTTTGTAACTGTTAAATATGTGGTAAAACATATCAGACAAGCTGTATATTAAAAAAACCTATGTGTGTAATACTTCAGTTCTACAGAATATTGTAAATGAACCTTTATTATGAATGGAGGAAAAAAGTAAGCAAAGTTAACTAATGGATTATAATGGAGTTATATAATAAATTGAACCATAAAAGAAATTTACAATTTACATGGACTTGCCCAACTTACACAGACATTTACTATTGTGATTTCTGGGTTCCTTATATTAAGAAGTGGTGCTAAGTGTGCATTGTGTGTATATCTTACTCTTGACTCTTGCTGTTATTGACATTCTATAGGACATATGATTAAATAAAGAAATGAATGAACAAAATGGCTACACCAATGTTGAGTAATATCACCATGACCACCAAGACAGAGCTGGAGCCCTGTAGAAAGAGAGTAAAATTATGTTATTAAAAACACTGCATTGCACATTTAAAAGTATACTGGCTCAAACCATTAAAAAGTATTATATTAATGTCTTTCTTTGTACTGCTAAATTTAACATTTAGAAAGATAAGTTTACAGATCCTTATTAGACACTGTTTGCTCTTTCCTAATGTTACCAAATGCAAAATGTAGCATTTTACACAGCAAATAGAGCCCACAGTGACCCTAAGAGCGCTCACATTTTCAGTGGCCTGGATTCCAGAAGTATTTTTCCTATTCATTTTCTCCACAGGGATTGAAAAATCTTCAATACAGAGGTCTAAGCCGTGAATGAGTCTTACATTTTAAAGGGGTCATATGATGTTGCTAAAAAGAACATTATTTTGTGTATTTGGTGTAATGAAATGTGTTTATGCGGTTTACGGTTAAAAAAACACATTATTTTCCACATATTGTACATTATTGTTTCTCCTCTATGCCCCGCCTTTCTGAAACGCGTCGATTTTTACAAAGCTCATCGATCTGAAAAGCGAGGTGTGCTCTGATTGGCCAGCTATCCAGTGCGTTGTGATTGGCCGAATACCTCAAGCGTGTGACGGAAATGTTACGCCCCTTACCATATTGTGATGCCGTGTCCCGGCTGGAGCGAAGAGACAAAAACATTAAACCCATTACAAACTAGGCATTTGTTGCATCCATTGGGGACATAATTACTGATTATAATGATACTGTCTTTTTACGCGTTGCATCACGCCGTGTAAACATAAAACCATGTCAGCATTTGTGACTGGAGAAATGACAAACAACAAGCCCTAATCTACACTGCTCAAAACTCGCGTTTGAATCATCAGTGGCAAATCCTTAAAATATGAAAAACCTATCTGTGATTCAGAACAGCTGGCATTGTAGTCTACTAGGATCAGGAAACAGTCCTCATTAAAATGCGCTGGACACATCTGAATATATTTGGGTTGAACTTTTCTGGAACAGTGTTGTAAATACAACTTTACCACTGATTTCTAGTTGTGTCCTCTTGTGGAAGGCCAAACAAAGCAGTTTCGCTTTCAAAACAAAACACAGAGCGTCACACACGGCAAGCTAGAGTGAGCAGCGGCGGGCGGTCTATATTGAGCTGAGGTTGGTCGGGCGTTCTTGAGAATGGGCATGTCTGGCGGATTCGACAAGGAAGTGTGGCACCAACATGTGACGACCCGGCTGGACTCCGCTTCGTCCACGGTGAAAGGCGATCCACAGCGTGTCGCAGTTTAATGGATTTCCCAGCGACCGCACGGATCAGCTCTAGCAGCAAAGCGATATCGCCTCTTTTTGGAGGCCAAACAAGTAGTTTCGCGCTTCCACAATGAACCCAATGCAACAACATACTACGCGGAATCAAAGTTACGCCTTCTTTCTTTGTGTGAACATTTGGGCGGCGTTATGCAAATCTTCCCACATTGTGATGTAGACATGTGGGGGCGTGTTAGAAGAGCCATTTTAGGTAGGCGTGGTTTCTCTTTGGATTTTAGACTTTAGACTTTGCAACTTTACAGATCTTCTTTATGCACAAAGAGTTTGTAACACTCCAAAGAGAAAGGAAAAATTAAATCGCATCATATGACCCATTTAAAAGGAAATTACTACCAATCCATGAAGCACTGCAAATGATGTAATCTAATCAGAAACAATACAGAATTAACTACTTAAATACAAAAAAAAATATTATTGTTAAAAATGTCATTAGTAGCTTAATAGTCAGACTGATTAATTGAGTAATTCGCAATGCTTTATGAGAATGAGTGGCCACTATTTGGAGTGATTATATTTCCATGGTAATTGTAACTTCTCTGATTGGTGGAGCTCTTTTCTGAATTATGGGTAGTGTAGTTCTACACCCAGAACTGAGCTACTGTATTAAACACAATTTTAATCACATTGCCTTGCGGCTTCTAAGCATATAATCATCACTTAAGGGTTAGTTCACACAAAAATGAAAATTACCCCTGATTACTCACCCTCAAGCCATCTAGGTGTAATGACATTCTTCTTTTCAGACGAATAACATCAAAGTTATTTAATATGTTCCAGGCTAATCCTTGCTTTATAATGGGAGTGGATGTAGCCCAAAATCCCCAAAATTGCACCCATCCATTATAAAAGAAGTCCACACAGCTCCGGGGGTTTAATAAAGGCCTTCTGAAGCGAATCGATGATTTGTGTACAAAAATATCCATATTTAACGAACTTTATTAAATCTTAATCTCTAGCATTCCGCTAACTGTTGTAGACGCACGTTCACAAGAGAGTGGCGTCCAGCGTAAGACGTAGGACGTAGGCGTAGCATAAGCTCCGGTGAGAATATGCTAGTCTCCCGAGAAACAAGATTTGTTTACAGCAAAGGAAAACCAGTGTCCTCTTGGTTTATATTGAAATCCTCCGACATTTTTCTTTACAAATCCTCATTTTGTACTTCTAATTCGTGACCAGTGTTTTGTTTTGCTCTCTCCTCTGCGCTTCCACATTCGTCGTTTGTGCATTCGTCACCCCCGCTTTTTTGTCCTACTCCTACGTCATCCGCTGAATGTCACTCTCTCATGAACGTGCGTACGACAGTTAGAGGAAGCTAGAGATTAAGATTTATAAAGTTGTAAATATGGATATTTTTCTTACACAAATGTATCACCTCGCTTCAGAAGGCTTTTATTAACCCCCCGCAGCCGTGTGGACTCCTTTTATAATGGATGGGTGCAATTTTTTGGACAACCATCCACTCCCATTATAAAACATGGATTAGCCTGGGCATTATTTAATATAACTCCGATTGTATTCGTCTGAAAGAAAAAAGTCATATGCACCTAGGATGGCTTGAGGGTGAGTAAATCATGGGGTAATTTTCATTTTTGGGTGAACTATCCCTTTAAGCACCTCAGGTTTAAACTCTTTCATTAGAAATCAGTTTATCTATGTGGAATGTGATTTTATTACCAGAACCAAAATGTTGTGCTCCACTAAATGATAGCATAGGACAGAACACTGTCACCTTTCATTCCCAAAGGGCATCACGCTGTTTACTTACTGAGTTTGTCTTTATCAGGTTCAGATGCTCTCCTTCTTGTTCCAGTGGTTCTGGAGAAGACATTAAAGGTGATGAAAGAGTAATGTCCCTGTGCAAAGGCCATTCCTCCACGTCAACCCCAACATTCAAGCTGTCGAGCATCTGCACAGAGTCCATGGACCCCTCACTGGCTGCAAGACCCCATTCTTTGCCTTCATGGTTTCGCTGACGTAGTCTCTGCAAATTGTGCCCTTGGAGACCCGAGCATTTCATGCCAGAGCCAAAGTTCTGATGGGAAACAGAGTCTAGGGGCTGGAACCTCATTTCAACCCGATAATCATTGTCCCCTTCTTTCTCCTGCAGATGTGAATGGGAAGAGATCCACTGGGAATTGTTTTCAACAGTCCATTCCAGAGTGGAATTGTTTGCTCCATGGTCTGACAGCTGGTATGCATTCAAGCTAGACTCTCCAATCGTATGATTGGTAAAGGACTTTCTTGGCTTGTGGTTGGAGTGGACATGCTCATGTTGTTTGTGATAGGAGGAAACATGCTCTTGGGGGTCATAATGGTAAGAAACATGTGGTTTTTCGTGTGCAGAAATAAACGCCTTTGGTTTGTGATTGGTGGAAGCATGCTCATTGGTCTTGTGATTGGATAGATTATGACCTGCTGACTTGTGATTGGAATATATGTGCACCTGTGGTTTGAACTTGGAAGAGCCGCAATCAACAGATTTGTGATTGGATGGTTTATGCTCCCAGTCTCGTTCCCTGGAAATTGTATGTTCCCTGGATTTTTGATTTAAGGAAACATGCTTCCAGGGCTTTTGACTGGAGGACATTTGATCCCACACCTTCTCGGGGGCCATATGCTCAATGGGCTTGTGATTAGAGGAGCCGTTCTCCCATGGGTGATGAGTTGAGGAATTCTCATGTCCATTAATGTGACTGATCTCCTCTTCCAGCAGGGATGGAGTTGTGGAGCGACTGCTCTCCCCTTTGCTTCCTCTTCTGTGAGGATACATCTCAGCAGTCCAACTGTTGGCCCCACCTCTCGTGGTGTCCATGCCTCTACCTTCAACTAGAACTTGAATCTCTGCCCCTCCTTGTTCATCCACAGCACTCTGCCTCATAAAACAAGCATTCCTAGTGCGATGAGTAGGTGGGCTGCAGGTGGGTGAGGAAGGGCTGCTCAAAACTGGGCTCAGGTCAGGTGTCTGGGCTGGGGGTGTTGTGTCTGGTGTGCAGAGTTCAGGGCTGTCTGTGCGAGCCGAGACCACCTCTAGGTCTTTTTCTTTCCTGTCCTGATGCTTTGGTCTCTGGCACTCCAGTCCTAGCAAACAGAAATATAAAGACATGGTCACATTAAGTAATGAATTATAAAATAACATCATAATCACCAAAGATGGAAATTGGAGTTGGGCAAACATTAAATAGAATAAATTTAGTAAATAACAGTTACATTCTTCTATGCATTACAGACACAGTATAGTGCTGGGGCAGTATGTTACATAATTTCTTCCTAATTGGATTGATAGTTTTCTTTTTATTTTATTAAGTATTTTTCTTTGTCACTGACCATTCCCATAGTGATGGAAAGAGGGGGAAAGTTCTTTGGCTATAGCCCTGGCCAGGCGACACTCCTCCAGGGCTCTCTGTGCAACTCCATCTGCAGCCTCTGCCTTTCCTCTAGCATGGCTCATTCTGAAGAAAGTAAGAAAGTTTGGTTAAGTGGCAAGAAAGAGATTGGTTCAGTGGTAAGAAAGTTGGGCTCTCGTTTGATATTGATCATCCTTTCCTCCAAATTTACCCATAAGTAAGCTCGTATTGGGTTTTATTCAGTTGTGTCTTGCTCAAATGGTCATCTCTGTAATTTTTTCTGGATCATCCCTAATTGTGATTGTGCTCTTATGTGAGATCTCTTTATGTCTTACCTGGACAATGCAATCTCAGCCTTCTGCTTGGCTATGTCTGCAGCTTTCTCGGCAGCTTCCACAGCACGATCCACCTTTTCACGGATTTTGCTGGTACGGAGTGGTATTAGGTTTTTCCGCTTGCCACTCACCAGAACGTTCTGCTTGTATTTTCCCTCTTCCTTGGTTCCATCTGGAAAGATGGTGCTGCCATAGCCATGTCGCTTGTTTCCAAACCACTCACCTTCATAGTGAAGTCCATCTGAGCGATGACTTACGCCCCACCCTGATCGCATATCATTCCTCCATTCGCCAGCATATGTTTCGGTTACAGTAGCATCCACACTGCCCCCTGCCTCCACTTCACCTAAGCTGACATTGGAGTTGATGTCTGAGGCGGCTGAGCTGACTGTGCTCATACCTGCCTCGCTGCAGAAGGAACTCTGCTTGCTTAACTGGCTGGCCAGAGAGCTCTTGGACTCAGACCTCCGCAACTTTAAACCGCTCAGTATGGACTGTCGGAAGCGGCCTTTCCTCTTCCTGTGCCTGTCTGCTTCACTGTGAGCACAAAGTACAAAGCCACTACGCCCCACTGGGCTGCCAGGTACCCCACTGACACCAGAGCCATCTTCTGGAGTGGGAGCCCCTTCGCTGTGATCGGATCGTAGGGAGTTTATGGAGATGCACATAGGAGAGAAGATGATGGCTGCGATGCCATAAGGCACACTCTGTCGTACTCCATAGCCATGACGCATACCACTCAACCACTGGCCCTGGTAAGTGCCTGCAAGGTGAACAGGGATAGAGCAAAGTTCATGTCATTATTCATATCACTTGTACAATGGGGGCAAAAGGCCCTCTTGATTTAATTTCATTCCAAAACACTAAATGACAACAAATAAACCCCACTACACTTTCCTAAACACCTATTTGCACCGCAAAATCTTCCTGATTCATGAGGTCATTGTGCGCAATGACAAAAAGCTAATTTGAGGAGATTTTTAAATGTTGCAAATTTTTGTAGCCTATAAAACTTACATTTACTGTATATAAGACAAACAACAGGTCTATATATCTATAATTTCTTCAATAACCGTTGAATAACTGCTGCTGTAAAAAGGACCACCATGGTTAAAAGGGCCACAACCACAAATGGAATGGATGTGCACAATGAAGATTCATTTGTGTCTGTATTTTTTCTTGTAGCTCAAAGATATACACTGTACATTTACCAAAATCAGAAAAAAATAACAAGAATGATTTGTTATTAAATGTCAAGAGGGACTGAAATTAACAGGATGCAATTTGTAGTATTTCCTTATTGTACCACCTTTTTTCCCCGTGACTCTTGCTGACATATTTGCATATTTTATGCATATTTGTTCATTTTCTTAAGGGAGGCTTAACTTTGTTGTAACATAAACATAATGAAGCCATTACAGAGCTCACTGTTAGTCTTTTAAAATAATGTCATGCTGTGTTATGTGATATCCGTTAATGCATTTTAAATAAGTAGGTGCATAAGTAAATATTAGTTTCATATAATTTCCTGTTTGACAATGCATAAAAATTAAATATGCTTTTTGTTAAGTTTTTACTTTATTTAACTGAAGTTTAACTATTTTAAAATCGCCGCTTTTGAAACACATTAAATAAAACGAACAACTGTTAAATGTATGTCCAATTACAGTATACTCACTCTCGTTTATACACATTCACATTTCTATTTCAAGTAACGTATGTTAATCGTTTATACATTACATTATTTTCTAAAATAATTTGGAACGTTCAAAAAAAGGTGAGATCACGTTTTCGAACAAATGTGAAGCTGTATGTTGTTACAGTGACTGTTTGAAATGCTGCGTAGCGATAGTAACTGTCCAGGGTGCTGAAATGTTTTGACATGAGTTATCTCGCTAATGTTGGGTGGTTCGGCAAAATATTACAGTCCTGTTTAGTTAAGAGCGAAATGATAAAGGACAGAATACATATCCAGCGCATTTAGTTTTGTATTAAGTCTAACCCGGTCTAAAAACGGCGACGTCGGTCGTGTGATGCTAACATAAACGTTAATTTCTTTTTCCAAAATAATTCGCTCGAATGTATAAGGACATGCATGATGCATGACCAAATAACAGTAACACTATTTTCCGCATTAATCTCCGTAGAACGTCAGGAAGCGGATTACACAAGAATGTGAAACAGCCAATCAGCGAGCACAGCGAAGTCCCTAGTGACACAGTGACCCGCTGTCGGTCGGTTTCCATGGTAATTTACTGTACAGAGGCGTCTGTGCTTCAGATACGCGTGGTAAATTAGTTCATATGGTGACATTTTTTCCTTTAAAGCACACGTTGTAGAGCATGTTTAAATCATTTTGCTATTACTTATGTTTTCTTTAAGCTAAAATATGTTTCAGAACTTAGAATGCCACTTAGAAGCACAGCAGTCTCACTATTAGTCTACAGTATTATATAGTGGAAGTAGAGCTTTGTTTTAAAACACTTCTTATTTCTATTTCTGCTATTTAATTGACTAATACTGAGCTGTTGTTGTCTCTCCGGCGACTAGGCGATTCCTGTTTCTTGTCAACTTACAGATCGTATAATATGTGGAGTTGCTCATGTTACTTGTAAAGATCAGTGGTTTTCCACTGGTTTTGCTTCAGGCATCTGCCTAATTTAACTAGCTTCCACCAAATGACAGATGAATGAGTGCCAAAATGCCATAGTCTTGATTGGAAGCAACAGAACAACTTCCCAAAGATATGGGAAGCATTTTAAAAGCAGATAGTCCTATTAATTCAATATGGTTAGTTAGTGATTTAGCATTGGTTCTTTCCTGCTGTCCACAACCCTATCAGAACACAGCAAATACTATTAGATTCTGACCTCCATCCGAATAGGTCTCTGAGCCATATCCATCCTGTAAGCCGTTGCTCCAGGTGCCTTCATAACGGGAACCGCTGCTAGTGCTTTCCAACTTCCCATACCTGCCTTTGAACCCTTGTGTCCATTCCCCCTTGTACTCCCACCTCCCTTTGCTCTCCATGCCAATGCCATGCCTCTTGCCCTGCGCCCAAGTTCCTTTGTAACTGTTGCCACTGGGCCAAGTGTAAACTCCAAGAACTTCGAATCCATGGCTCCAGGCGCCCGCATACTCCCCCTGGCCCTGGGGCCCTGTGCAGACCCCTCGCCCATGCGCCTTGCCTCGTTCCCACCCTCCACAGTACGACCCCCCATCATCAAAGTCAAACCTGCCTCCAGTGGACATGCATGAAACAGGTTTAGGCAAATATTCAGAATGTCAAGTGGAAAAATTGCAATTGGCGAGCAAAAAAGGAAGACTGTGATCAACTAGACAGGAAGTGTTACAGCAATACTCCTCCCATCCTTCAAGTAGATTTTGAACGCTTAGAAAAAAAAACAGTGCTTGTAAGTTCAGATGATTTAAAGGGGTGAAGAAGAATCTACCAGGCTACCGTCCTGGTGTTACAGCTCCTGCCTGTTTGTGCACGGCCTTTGATAATGGATGTCTTTATTGTGCATGCTACTTCCAACGGGCATGCAGATGGTGAGCTTCTCCCTTCCTCTCTGCACGGTCCCAACAGGCTGAGGCACACAGCCGCGTTCCGTCTTCCCTGCGTGGAGATCAGCAGGCAAACAAGGCCTAGTTTTTTTCCACAGCCAAAAAGATCCACACAGCAGCAGCATTGATACACTCAATCAGACATTACACGGCCCCCAAACGTACCGTTCCGGCTAACAAAAATGCAGAAATACAGGAGGGCATCCATAGTCTCAAAGCAAGGATGGTGTTAAGGCCTCCCTCTAGATCATGTTTTCCAAATAAAATGACAGTATTTCCTTGCTTGTGTGTTAAATGAGATCAATCTGGCACAGCATTTTTCCTAACGCTGCTCCCACTCGCTCTCTCTTTTCCCTTCTGCGCTCCTGCTGTGGTGTATAGGTGAAGCTTCTTTCCTGGAAGACTGGTTAAAAGCATAAAAAATCGGTTTAGTCCTGCTCTTTGGTCCTCTCCTCCTTCATGTTTACGTGCATATTTAAAGGTGGGTATCCATGACGGTCTGAAGCCATATGATGCTGAGTGTCTCTAGAATTTGCTCATTACAGGACTGTTCCACCCCAACCCATTCCCCTCCCCCACTCATGCTCTCCTTGTTGTTCTTAAAGGGATAGAGGCTAAGAAAGTCATATGCAATGCCTTCCCTAATTATCCATTTCCCTAATGATACCCGCTAATTATATCTGCATAACAGCATAATGATATTTGTTTTTCGGAGGTTCAATAAATATTACATTAGAAATGCAAGTAAATTATAGAATCTCATGGCATTTAAAATGTAATAACCAGTGAAATGCTAATTGCATAAATATCCTTTGTAACATGCTCAACACACATAACCAAGTTACAGCTAACCTCTAAAGCAAGAGGACTATTTTAATTGTTATTTATACACATAGTAAATATAAAAATAACTGAAAAGCTGGTTAAACCCCTAATACCTGTGACATGCACATATTTTAAATCCATGTTATGACTTAGACCTTATTTACTGGTTTTAATGTACACTGGTATGCATGCTTAAGAGATAAATGAGCACTCAAAATGAAGTAATGCACATTTTATACATATTTTCTTTTTGTTTTCGAAGATACATTCACCTTCATCAGAAAAAAAGCAAAAACAATTAAATGTATTCTTGCATCAGTTTTTAAATTTATGCTCATGGGAACAAATGTTGAAATGCCCTCCCTCTTTAAAGGTTATGCAATATGCATATGCCTAAACAACACTAAAAATCAGATACTGAGCTAAGATCAATATTCATTAAACCGCTTCTAAAATTCCATTTTGGGTCCTGCTCGAATGCTGTTCTTCACTGGTAGTGTATGAGAACACGAGAAGCACTGTTTGCATGAGAACAAATATCTGATTATTTGCCATTGTGCTTTCAATCAATGTATTTTTGCCCCATTTGGCTTCTATATACTTTGACTGGGAGAGCGTTTACATGGATGAGACCTTGCAACAGCCAGTAACTGAAACTGTGATATATATGTAACTGACAGTGTTTGCAAATATTTGACATGCAGGCAGATGGATGCAGAGGGCTTGGCAGTAATCTTATTTTTGTTATTAGAATTTGATTAACAATTAAACTCCGCACACCTGACGGCAGTATATATATAAAGCCAAACAAATCCAAAAATGACAGTTGACCCAAAAATGAAAGTTTTGTGACCCATACTCGGAATTTGTGCTCTGCATTTAACCCATCCAAGTGCACACACACACAGTAGTGAACACACACAGACCGCGGACACACACCCGGAGCAGTGGGCAGCCATATTGCTGCGGCTCCCGGGGAGCAGTTGGGGGTTCTATGCCTTGCTCAATTGTCATCATGTATTCACCCATATGTTGTTCCAAACCTCTATAACTTGTGAAAAACTGAAAAATAACACTGTGATGTTATATGAAGGATATGAGGGTGAATAAATAATTACAGAATTTTTATTTTTTTGGTGAACTATCCCTTTAAGCAAAGACACAATGAAAATCTGCAGTTGCTTCATCTGGTGTTGTAGAAGGGAACTTACAAGCTCCAGTTGCAAAGCAGTAATCTATCGCAGGTTTCTTTTCAGGCAACCTAGGCACAGCTTTTGATGCTGCCATCAAGAGTATCACTACATGGTTACCTCAACCATGCTGAATACAATGTTAATACAATATTGAAACACTTCACTGAAACCATTTGTTCTCTGCCCTCAGTATTTTAGTGGTTTTAAGGTCACTAATGGGGGTTGGGAAAAATGATGAAATATTTATCACAATTCTCTCAATAATGATATACATCACAGACACAGAAACTGAAAAAGTAATAAAATAATAATAAATAATAAAAGCACAGCCCATTACACATTTCATGGATTGTCTTTTATATGGACAATTATGTACATTGCACTGAAACAAATGTATAAAAGAAATAATTTACACAAATGAATCGCTCAGAAAGACTCATGAACTCACAGTGAACTCACTGTGAATCAATGTAAAAAATCTTTCACTGTACTAACAGAATAAATTCTTCATGAACTGCATGTCATTAGCTTGAAGTCATCATTCTCCAAATCTGTCTCACATATGATAACTATTTACTGATGTCAATACACGCAAGAACCATATATTTGGCACGGCATGTCAACTGCATTTTTTTTTTATGAATGCAGAAAAACTTTGATTTTTCTGATCTTTTTTTTTCAAATCTGAAAAAAATTTCTTAAATTTTAAAAAACAAATCTCCCTGCATCACTGTTACAACTAGACTGAAAAGTTTGTAGACAAACTTTAAGTTGGCTTGAAAAAGCCTAGCTAGAAAGTTTTAAAAAGTTTTAAAAGCTTGCAGTCTGAAAGTTTTCAGTTTGAAGTATTTGAAAGTTAAATGTTTTAAAGATTAAGTTTGAATGTTTCAAGTCATACAGTCTATCATTAAAACAGTTAAAAAAACATATTGCTAGGGTACCTGGGGTGGTTTCTAGGCTGTTTCTAGCATGACTAGCATGTTGCTAGCATGATTAGCATGTTACTAGCGTGTTGTTAACATTATTAATCCAAGTCCATTACATGTTGCAAGCATGATTAGCATGTTACTAGAATGGTATTAGCATGATTAGCAAGTTACTAGCATGTTTTTAGCATGATTAGCAAGTTACTACCATGTTGCTAGCATTATTCTAGCATAATTAACATGTTACTATCATGGTGTTAACATTTTGTTAACATGATCAACAAGTTACTAGCATGTTCTAACATGATTAACATGTTACTAGGATATGTTGCATGATTAGCAAGTCACTAGCATGTCGTTAATATGAGTAACAAGTTACTTGCATGTTGCCACATGATTCTTAGCATGATTAGCGTTGCTAGCATGTTGCTAGTATGATTAGCAAGTTACTAGCATTTTGTTAGCATGATTCACAAGTTAATATCATGTTGTTAGCATGATTAGCAAATTACTAGCATGTCGTTAACATGATTAGCAAGTTACTTGCATGTTACTAGCATGATTCTAGCATAATTAGCAAGTTACTAGCATTTTTCTAACATGATTAGCAAGTTACTAGCATTTTGCTAGCATGTTTCTAGCATGATTAGCGTGTTACTAGCATTTTGTTAGCATGATTCGAGCATGATTAGCAAGTTACTAGCCTGTTTCTAGCATGATTAACAAGTTAATAGCACGTTGTTATCATGATTAACAAGTTACTAACATTTTGCGAGCATGATTAGCATGTTGCTAGCATGTTTCTATCATGATTAGCAAGTTACTAACATGTTTTTAACATAATTAGCATGTTACTAACGTGTCGTTAGCATAATTAGCAAGTTACTAGCATTTTTCTAACATGATTAACAAGCTACTTGCATATTGTTAGCATGATTAGCATGTTGCTATCATGTTTCTAGTATGATTAACAAGTTACTAGCATGATGTTAACATTATCAGCAAGTTAATCCATGTTGTTTAGCATTATTTGCCAGTTGCTAGCATGTTTTTAGCATGTTGCTAGCATGATTAACAAATTACTAGCATGTTGTTAAAGTCCCCCTGTAGTCAAATATTTGGTAACACTTTACTTGAACAGGTGTGCATAAGACTGACATGACACCTTCATAATCATGACATTACACGTCATGAATATGAAGGTTTTTTATGCATGTTTATGACATTTGTCATTAAGTGTCATTCGCTCAGTTTTGTCATTTTTAATGCAAATATGACATATTTGACCTAACCCTAACCTAACCCTTACCCCTAACCATAGCCCATAACAAAGACATCTCAAACTATGTCATCTTTGCATTAAAAATGACAAAACTGAGCGAATGACACTTAAGGACAGTTGTCATAAACATGCATAAAAACCTTCATATTCATGACGTGTGTCATGTCATGATTATGTAGGTGTCTTGTCATGATTATGAAGGTGTCATGTCAGTCTTGTGCATACCCCTTCAAGTAAAGTGTAACCAAAGATTTATCCCTTAAACTTATCTTTGTCATAAATTCTATTTAAATTTTTTTCTTGTGAAAATAATTCTCATTCCTTAAAATAGCTTGAATGCAACTCTATACACCCTTGCCTCATTTACTATACGCGGATCTATGAATATGCAAGTTAGTCCCGCCTCCACTCAGTCACACAGCACCGCCTCCTGATCCACTGAACTGTAGTAAACACAAAAAACAAGGGCATACACGGATAATGACTGATAAAACCATCTTTTTACTAGCGGACAACTACAGTCAATACTGTAACATTCGTTAAAGTTACTTACATAACGATGTTGTGTCCTAAAATGCCTTGAAGACTCTAATACAGCCGTTTGAGATTCTTAATTTGCGCCTGCGAGCATACGCGTGTGAAGTGCAGATGCCGATGCGGGAGAGGTGCGTCTGACTCCGGGCTACTTTTACACTGTTGCTGCGGTTTATTATTCAAGTTAGCGGTTCTAAATTCACATTTAAACCACAGCTTCATGGGTTTTTTTGCTCTAATTTATTTTTGGTTTTGTGCTGGTATTGGTATTTTTTGCATGCTAGTGATAGGAATCGATCCTTGACGTGATTGGTTATTGGTTTGTGACTTAGCAAACCTAGGGCTGTTTCAAACCACATTTCTGGGACTGCATTTGGGAGACTACAGTTTTAAGGAGAAAATACACAGCAATAGTGTTCACATGTTGTCTAAAGACATATAAAACCCCATAAGACAAATAACACATAAAAAGCTTGCGATTGTCACTACAGGGGGACTGAACATGATTAGCAACGTTAATATCATGTTTCTAGCATGATTAGCATGTTGGTAGCATGCTTATCATGTTTCTAGCATGATTAGTATGTTACTATCATGTTGTTAACATGATTATCAAGTTACTATCATGTTGCTAGCATGATTAGCAAGTTACTAACATTATTAGCATGTTAACAGCATGTTGCTAGCATGATTCTAGCATGTTTAACAAGTTGCTAGCATGTTTCTAGCAAGTGACTAGCATGTTGTTAGCATGTTGTTAGCATGATTAGCACATTACTAACATGTTGTTAGCATGATTAGCAAATTTAAGAGCATGTTGCTAGCATGATTAGCATTCTACTAGCATGTTGCTAGCATTATTAGCATGTTTACTTGCATGATTCTAACGCGTTTAACAAGTTGCTAGCATTTTGTTAACATGTTTACCAAGTTGCTAGCATGTTTTTAGCATGACTAGCATGTTACTAACATTTTGTTAGCATTATTAACAAGATACTAGAATGTTTCTAACATGATTAGAAGGAATACCGTTACTATCATGATGCTGCTTGTTTCTACCTGTTGAGCAAAATGTCTAGCATGGTGTTAAATTTTGTTAGCATGTTTCTAACATGATTAGTATGTTGTTAGCACGATTAGCATGTTACTAGCATGATGCTAGCCTGTTTCTTACATGTTTAACAAGTTGTTAACATGTTTCTAACATGACTAGCATGTTACTAGCATGTTGTTAACATAATTAACAAGTTAATAACATGTTTGCTAACATGATTCTGGCATGATTAACATGTTACTAGCATGATGTTAACATGATTAACAAGTTACTAGCATTTTGCTAGCATGTTTCTAGCATGATTAGCACGATACTAGTATATGTTGTTAGCATGATTAGCATGTTTCTAGCATTATTAGCATGTTGTTAGCATGTTACTAGCATGATTAGCACGTTACTAGCATGGTGTGTTTTTTTTAACATGATTAGCATGTTTCTAGCATGATTAGCAAGTTACTAACATGTTTCTATGCTAATCCAGCTAAAAACTGTTGATTAAGTAAAAAAAACAGGTAAAAAACAGCTAAGACCAGCCTGACCTGCTAAAAAAGTGGCCAAAACCACTTTAAAACCAGCCTGGGAGACCAGCCAAAGCAGTCAATCAGCTTAGGCTGGTTTTTAGCTGTTTTTTCGTAGGAGCGATGGCAACCTCCCGCTCTCTCTTTTGAAGCCAACAAGGAAGTGACTTAAACTGTAATTCATCACTGACATGACTGACACAAAAGAGAGTCAATCCCATAGACTCCCCAAGTTAAAATGCCCAAGTTTACAGCAGAAAAAACATGTTTACAGACTGGTTCAAAAAATGATTTTGGTCTATATAGCTAATTTTGCCTTCATGACAACTGTGAGGTGAATTTTTTTTGTAACTCATCCGTTTAAATTATATTAAGTTTTAAAGTTCTGCATAATTAAGGGTGTGGTCACTTGAGTGACAGGTGGATTGCGCTGCTGACACTGCTGTCGAGCTAGGTGGGTGTGGTTTCAGCAGCCAGCTCCCGCCTCTTTGCCCATTTTCGATTATCCCGGAGTGACGCGCGGTGACACGCTGCAAAGATGGCGACGGCTGGCTCCACCCACTTTAGACTTCAAAACCGCTCTTCGGAAACCTACGTGTGACGTCACAGACACTACATCCATGTTTTTATACAGTCTATGTAGGGAGTTGTTAAGCTTTGCTAAAGCAATAGACAGCTTAATACACATACTTCTTATTGTCTAAATTTTTTCACCCCCTCACTGAAGTCTATGGATTTTAGGTAGCTTTTGATAGTCTGGTTACAAAACCGTAAGCCGGATCATTTAGAAAAGATCTTAGCAACCCGGTCAGACCAGTCCTGAATGGTCTGACCCGAGTGGTGGTTGTAGCTTTAAAAGTCTATGAGGAGATACATTTAAGGGATCATATGATGCGATTTCAATTTTTCCTTCTCTTTGGAGTGTTACAAGCTCTTGGGTGCATAAAGAAGATCTGTAAAGTTGCAAATACTAAAGTCTCAAATCCAAAAAGATACAGTATTCTTTATAAAAGTTAAGAGTCAAAAACGCCTACCTAAAATGGCTCGTTCTAAAACGCCCCCAAAGGTTCACCAGCAAAGAAAGAAGGCTTAACTTTTATTCTTGCTGTAGTATTGTTGTTGCTGCCATGTCGTGAAGGTGCTGTGTTTTTCGTTGTGAAAGCGAACTACTTTGTTTGGCCATCCAAAAGAGAACGATATCTGCTTCGTCATACCTGGAGCTGATCCGTGCTGGTCGCTAATGAAATACATCAACTTCACGCTGTGGATCGGCGCCGGCTCACTCTGTCCTTCCGTGTGGGAGGCTGCGTTTCGTTTGTGTAAGCTAAACTACTTTGTTTGGCCTTCCAAAAGATGAAACGACTAGAAATCAGTGGTTAAGTTTATTTACAACACCGTTCCAGAACAGTACAACCCAAATAATCAGATGTGTGCAGCACATTTTATAGAGGACGTGTTTCCTGATCCTGGGAGTAGACTACAATGCTGGCTGTTCTGATTCACAGACTGTAAGTACGTTTTTATAAAGAATTTGCCACTGACGATTCAAAGCAAGTTTTTTGGGCAGTGTAGAATAGGGCTTTTTGTTTGTCATTTCTCCGATCACAAATGCAGACATGGTTTTATGTTTACGCGGCACGATGCAATGCACTGCGTAAAAAGTCATTATAATCCGTAATTATGTCCCCACTGGATGCAACAAATTCCTCGTTTATAATGGGTTTTAATGTTTTTGTCTCGTCGCTCCAGCCGGACACGGCATCACAATATGGCAAGGGGCATAACATTTCTGTCACACGTTTGAGGTATTCGGCCAATCACAATGCACTGGATAGCTGGCCAATAAGAGCACACCTCGCTTTTCAGAACCAGATGAGCTTGTAAAAATTGACGCGCTGTTTCAGAAAGGCGGGGCATAAAAGAAAACAATATTTAACAGTAGTGGAAAAATAATGTTTTTGGAACCTTAAACCGCATAAACATTTCCTTACACCAAATAATGTTCTTTTTAGCAACATCAGATGACCCCTTTAAAATTTGGTCTCAGAAGAAGTTTAAATAGGATTTCAGTAAGTTGGCTTTTTCAAGCCAACTTAATTATCAAATGCAGGATATGAATAGACTAAATAAAAGGCCTGTTTACACAAACATGAATGTTCGTCACAAAAATTTGTTCTGATTTCCACATGTGATTTGTCTTTGCAGAATAACGTGTTTAACAGCAGACAGGTTAAATGAAAATACTAATCCGCTCTCTGACAGTAGATGGCGCTAATAGAGAAGCAAAAATACCCTGATTTCCCTGGTGCACAAACATGGAACTTGACATGGAAAAGAAAGGTCCAATAGTATACATGTTATGGGTCCTTGCCACAGAACACATAGGCAGATTAAAAGTACCTGAATTATCAGGAGAAACAAAAGCACACGCAAACTTCAGTGTCTTTCCACAGGCGCAGCTTGGTAGCATCTGAGGTAAACACAATGCGCATCACCATGGTAACCCACAGCCTGCTTTCTCTGGTGGCCAGAGCTGTATTGATTCAAACGCAGTATTTAGTGGTGATAATTGAGATGACTGTATGCACAATAAACTCTTCACATCATAAATAAATAAATATTAATAACAAAAACATTGCAATTGTGAATACACAATGGTGTATCACATATACAGTTTTGAAACATTAGTTCAGTCTTTTGTATGCACTATAGTTTTATCAAACAAAACCAAATAAAAGTGTACAGAGACAAGAGAGCTAGTTCCAGATTCTTTCTCTGTTATTTACCATCATTTAGCAAAATTACCAATTAGTAGTTTTATGTAACAGCAGTGGCTCTGGGCATGTGACCAAAAGTGCAGTTCTTAATGGTTGGCTGGTTTTCTTCAGTGCAATGGAAAACAGACTACAACACCTGTCCTTGAAAATTGTTGCATGGACTGCATGCTAATGTTCATGTTGGTCTAAACAGATGCATTAAGTGCATTCAAATTGAAATGTTTATTGCACCGAACATCTGTCTTGGTGCAAACAGGCCTTATTCCTACTTCTGTTGGACAGATTCCATCGTCGGGTTGATCTGAATTTCACACAAATTGCTTGGAACTGAAGCCGGAAGGTTGGACACTGTAACCACTTGTGGACAGTGCTTTTCTACATGAGCCAGTAGACTATGTGATTGTCTAAAACTCCTCCCACATGAAAGGCAGTGGTACAGCCTTTCTCCAGTGTGCACTCTTTCATGTTTTACCAGGTTCCCAGACTCAGTGAAACCCTTTCCACAATGTGAGCACTTGAAAGGTTTTTCTCCAGTATGGATTCTTTCATGCCGCTCCAAGTCTCTGGCTCTCATGAAGGAATTTCCACACTCAGAGCACACATGAGACTTCACACCGCTATGTATTTTCTGGTGCCGTTTAAAATAGTCAAGGAATAGAAAACTCTTCCCACAAACAGAGCACAAATAAGGCTGCTCTTTTAAATGCGTCCTCAGGTGTCTTTTCAGCAGTGACTCCAAAACAAATTTTTGACCACACTCATCACAGCCAAATGGCCTTTCTCCAGAGTGAAACTGCAGATGAAATTTGAGGCTTTGCGCCTGCGTGAAACCTTTACCACACAAATGGCATGAAAAAGGCCTCTCACCTGTGTGAATTCTTATGTGATGCTTCAGATGTCCTCGTTGAGTAAACCTCTTCCCACATTGAGGGCATGTGAACGGCTTCTCTCCAGTGTGAATTCTTATGTGACTATCAAGATGTGCTTTAGTTGGGAAACACTTTCCACACTGAGAGCATGTGTAAGGACTCTCTCTAGTGTGGCCTTTTATGTGAATATTAAGACTTCCTTTGCGTGTAAAACACTTTCCACATCGAGGACATGTAAAAGGCCTCTCACCACTGTGAGTTCCTATGTGTTCTTTAAGGTGTCCTTTAGATGTGTAACTCTTCCCACACTGAGGGCAGGTGTAAGGCCTCTCTCTGGTGTGAGTTTTCATGTGAATAGGTTTCCTTTCCGTGTGAAACTCTTTTCACATTGTGGGCATGTGAAAGGCTTTTCACCAGTGTGAGCACCTAAGTGTTCCTTAAGGTGTCCTTTACATGTGTAAGTTTTTCCACACTCCAGGCAAGTGAAAGGCCTCTCTCGGGTGTGAATTTTAATGTGAATATTAAGGTTTCCCTTACTCATGAAGCCCTTTCCACACTGAGGGCATGTGAATGGCCGCTCACCTGTGTGAGTTGTTAAATGATCCCTAAGGTGGCCTTTTTGTGTGAAAGACTTCTCACACTGAGGGCACTTGTAAGGTCTTTCACCAGTATGAATTCTTATGTGATACTTCAGGTGTCCTTTTTGTGAAAAAGTCTTTCCACAACGGTGGCATGCAAAAGCATTTTTGGCTTCTGTGCTTTCTTGAGAGAACCCCTCTTCAAGTTGTGAACCACTAAAAGAGTTTTCTCCAGTTATGGAATTGGGAGCTTCCCGATTCTCCCCCTTTTCATTCTGTGCTCGACAATCCTTGTTCAATTCCATCAGTTCTAAAATAAACATAGTAACACATCCAAAGTAAATTCAAGAGGAACAAACTTTAAATTAAAGGACATTTAAAGGACAAATCTGATAAACTGCCTGAAAGTGATTACTTAATCACTTAATCATAAATAGACAGTACCTCTTTGTTCTTCAGCCACTTCATCATTCATCTTGCATGATTCAAATCTTCACTCTCTTCGACTCCATCTTAATTTCAGTGTCATGTAGAATGTGTTATTACATCAGACTTGATTCTTGCTGGCTTGAACCACAGTGGCCCCTTTTATGGGGATACTTCTAGCATGTTTTGTGATTTGCTGTGGGAGTGACTTCACTGAAGATTGTGTTGTATGATTTTCTATGTGGCATGGTGGACCACAGGACCAAACCTGTGAAAATAAACAACCAAATCTTTTTTTATACTGCCAACTGTTAATACACAGCAGGGTGACAATTATATAAATCCCATGTCTGATTCACAGCCTTAAAGACAGGGCATATGCTATGAGCCCCCCTTGTGAATTCCTAACAGCCAGGTGTACCCTGCACTCACCAATTTCAAAGTCCACACGGCATACAGATAGCTGCCACATACTGTATACTTAGACACAATAACTGAAAGAACAAGCAGATCAGATGTGTCAGTGACTAATGGCACATCATGTTCCCTCAGTTAGTTAAACGGCAGACACTGCACGATTTCTCACGATGTGAACAGATCTACATCAACCCTTCCTAATCTCACCCAGATCTGTAGTAAAATTGGAGGGTGGATTCTCTTTTTCCCCACGTGAAGAAGTTATCTATGTTTATGACGTCTGGCATATGTGTTATTCAGAGAGAGGGCAGATGCTACCTTCTCAATACTAACATCTTTTGCAGGTAACATCCTTACCGACTTGTATGTCCTGGTAAGAACACGTTGGTCTTCTATCGAGGTGGAAATGTAAATATGGTCTTGTAGATTATTAAAGTGCAAAATTCTGCAATTTGAGTAACTACAGAAAGTGTGACCTACATGCACTACAGACTTTAAGGTGGCATACTTCAGCTGCCATGTCGTCAAGCACCACTGAAGGCTGTCTCAATTTGAAGGATACTTAGAAAACAGCCTTCGTTCCATGTCCTTCATTCAGTGGGTCTTGAAGAATGCATCAAGTGTATCCTTTGCGACTTCCAATCACCCACAATCCTTTGCACACACTCCAATTAATGAAAGAAAACTAGCTGAAAATGAATTTGCAAACCTGAATTTGCATTTTCTATGGAAAATGGGATGTGAGAACATTCAAAAACTCCTGGAATAAACTGAAGACATCAAAGACCTTAAAATGATCTGAAAATCCAATGCAAAGTAAAACATCTTTTCCCCTCATGTGTGAATGTCCTTTACTATAATATTAATGTTTAAGCTATTTAAAAAAGAAACAACTGCACCTGCACATAATGCAATACATTACTTCCACACCATTTAACATTTCTAACACAATACGGCGTCAGTAATATTGCTATGTTGCTGGAGCACATTTGTAAAAACGTTAAACCACGTGTAAATGTTTTACATCGATTCATGCACCTAAAAATACTCACCTCGCTAACTTCCTCAGACTGATGAACAGTCCGCGGCGCATCGGTAGTGACGTCACACCACGATCAGTCAAGAAAGCAAAATTAAAGTTCGGCTTTTATTCAGCTTATAGACAAACTCATGCAATGCATAAGAAATAGTTAAAGTGCCAAATGGGGTATGTTTTGGTGAAATGCAAATATTTAACTATGAGAATATCGAATCTACTGATGGAAGATCATGCATTACATCTATGCTATAGATTCTGCCTGAAAGTCACGATGTACCGCAGATCTATGACCTAACGTTACCTAACCCATACTAGCCTACGAATATATATTTGCATACACACTTCACATCAAAGGAAATGAAAAATTTAATGCATTTAATGTATATATTTTTTACTATTGGTCATTTATCTAGTTAAATGTTTATTTGTATATATTGTATTAGTATTGCAATCCCTATCAACAAGAATGAAAAAGCTGTCATAAGAATCCAATCGTAAGTACTATAATAAGTACGCATTAAATAACCTTGACGTAAAATCAGTTCAACATAAAACGTATTTAAAAGCCTATAATAACCATAAGATAGTCATGTTTTATCGATAAAATATTTTTAATGCATGTATTAGAATGAATGGACATTGTGGGTTTTTCGTCTGTCGCATAATTGAATGTTATGTCTGTTACGGTAATAAGTGCGCCACCAGTCTGACTCTGGCTGTTCCTGCATGTTTTTTGTTTACTACTGCAAATTCGCTGAAATAATGTATGCTCTTTGACAAAGTAGGAGCTTAGCCAGAGTGCATTATGCTGTACTTAAAAACGTGTCTAAATGTATGCAGACGATGTTTTATAGAGAAATCCTTATGGAAAAGAGGACTACTACTCAAAGTATCTTCTTGTTATTGAAGTCATTAAGTTTCTGCTGTACATTTATGTTACAAATGCCAGTGTCGTTACTGACAATCGTGTTGCACACTTATACTATATAATTTGATGAAGTACTGTTTCTGCACTGAAAATAATATTTGTCTTTGTTTTCGAGTTAAAATATCTAAACATCCTTAAAACAATGTGAATTTAGTAGAGAAGCAAAGCGGTCTAAAATGCATGCTATATTTTTGATGTGTGCAAAGTAGCTTTTTGTGTGATTAGTCTATAATGCTGTTATTTCGTTTTGACCCTTGGTAGGAGAAAATCTTACAGTCAATGATGCTTTTCCTCAGATCTGTCAAGGACAAACCTTGCCCATCAAAAGATATTGTCTCCTATTCCTCATGCATGGAAGGGTGGTGTATTTCTTTCACAATTCCTTTATTGTCCGTAAGTATTCATCATCATTCATCAATTATTGATCCAATTGAATCCCACACATTTCTAAGTGAATTGAACTTTGATCAAACATGTTGACCTGATAGAGCTGCCTTTATCAGATGTGGTGGAGTAAGAGGGCTGTTTGGAGGAGGCCATGGCAATGTTCGCCAGCAGACTCTGGACGACATTGCAGAAAATATCAGAGAACGCAAGTTCAAAAGAATTATGGTGATGGCAGGGGCAGGTATCAGCACACCCAGTGGAATCCCAGACTTCAGGTAAAGTAGGACTCATAAGGGCGGTTGTCCCCTAATCCACTTCTGAGATGGTTTTAACTTTTCTTAAATCTTATTTCTCCCACAGAACGCCTGGCAGTGGACTTTATGACAACCTTCAACAGTACGATCTGCCCTATGCTGAGGCCATATTTGAAATAAATTACTTTCATCACAATCCAAACCCTTTTTTTGCTCTTGCCAAAGAGCTTTATCCTGGTAGTTACCAACCCAATCTGACACACTCACTCTTAAAAATAAAGGTGCTTCAAAAGGTTCTTCAAGCGATGCCATAGAAGAACCATTTTCGGTTCCATGAAGAACCATTCAGTCAAAGGTTCTTTAAAGAACCATCTCTTTCCTAGCTTTTTATAATCTGAAGAACCTTCTTTCACCACAAAGAGCCTTTTGTGAAACAGAAAGGTTCTTCAGATGTTAAAGGTTCTTTCTGGAACCATTTAGACAAAAAAGGTTCTTCTATGGCATCATGAAGCACCTTTATTTTTAAGAGTATACTTCATTCGCCTGATTCATGAGAAGGGACAACTGCTCAGGATGTACACACAAAAAATTGATGGACTCGAGCAAAGTGAGTGAAGTTCTTTTGCCTCACGTAACTAATGGTAAAAATACGTTTTGCATTGAAAAATGATACCACTTATTCATTAATAGAAAATAGGGATTTTTATGTGTAAATAACATTCAGAAACTGCATTTGAAATGAATAAGGATCAATAAATAAATACTGATACAAAAGTAAACATAAGGACTGACATTTATTTATTATGATTTAATTTTATTTGACATGCACAACATGGACAGATGCAAGCAGAGGCATGCTGTTTAGGTCAGGTTTGTGTTAAAAAGCCAAGAACAAATTTATTTATTTGCACAAGGCAAAAATATTCAGTAGTACAAGAGTTGTAACCTTTTAATGAAAACTGGTTGTAACGTGCAGAGCTGGTGCAACCGGCCCCAGATTCATATAATAATTAGGCTATTTTAATTAAATCTGTTATGTATTATTATCAAAAAGTCCAGCAGAATCAAAGTTTGTGTAGATCATTTATAAATGTTATCGACCTTTCATTGAATTCAGTGGCTGGCATTCCCTCAAATATGTTGGTGGAGGCACATGGAACATTTGCCACGGCCACATGCACAGTTTGCCGAAGAGATTACAAGGGAGAGGAACTCCGGGTAAGTATGTGTCATTGAACTATGATATTGAATATTTTACCCGGAATGGCACTTTTCATATAAACCCATAACTGACCAACTATAAACAAGCATGTCACAACCTGATTCTGACAGAATATTCTTTTGCTGTGATTTGATTATGGTATGGTTGAAATAATGAGTTGAGCTCCTGACTCATGGCTGTCTCCCAACAGAATGATATCATGGAAGGAACAATCCCCAAATGCCCTACTTGTAAAGGAATCATCAAGCCTGACATTGTATTCTTTGGTGAAGAGCTCCCTCAGCAATTTTTCACCTACCTTACAGACTTCCCGATAGCAGACTTACTCATTGTCATGGGAACATCTCTGGAGGTGAGGAAAAGCTGCTGGATCTGTTAATGAGCTTTTTGTAAAGCTGAGCTCTGGATTTGTACCCACTGAACAAATGCAGTGTGAGACCAAGCCCATATAATACATTTAAACCCATTAGTTGCTGTATTTTACAGTATGTCTCTGAGGGCCGAGTCTGGTTGGCCTGCACTCACGTAGTTGAGTCTTTGAGTAGTTAACAGTAACTAATTGCTAAAAAATTATTGCATCTGCGCACTGTGCTCTGAAAACATCCTGCAATCAAATCACTTTACAGTAGTTAATAATAACACATTTCTATAGGCAAAATGCATCTGGAAAATAGCGGAGGACAGAGAGTGAGCTGCTGTGGGAAAAGTGCATGACCCAAGTTTGTCCTAAACAAAAGCATATAGTTTAACACAGCTTGCCCTGTCAGGTTCTTTGACAGATAGACCCATGTGTGCTGCATTTGAGACAAGTTTTTCCAAGCACATAACTTACATTTTTAGGTTGTATCCTTTTATGTGGGTATTAGGCTTGTGACAGCAAGTGAGTCGCTCTCTTAAATTTCACAGAATGAGCACCAGTGCATGCGTGTCAAACAGAATAAGAGTGTAATTCTGACTAACATATACAAGTTGTTGTATTTTTCAGATGAGAGCCGTAACAGTGATTATTGTAATGGAGTATAAATGCAATACAATTACTATATTCAGATGAGCGAATGTGTGTGTTCCTTGTACCAGTTTTACATTTAGTCTGTGTTTTTGTTTATTATTTAATTTAGGGATATTTAATTTAGCGATTTTAACTTCTGCCTAAAAATGGTAAGCAATCAGTTGTTGTTGTTGTTGTTGTTGTTTTTAATGTAATGTTTATATTTTAACCCTTTTTGCACAATGTATAGCATAGATGGATTCACTATCATTGTTTACATAGCCTTCAAACTGAACATTGTTTGGAGGACAATTGTATGTTTTAAAAAAAATATTGGATTAAAATGAGTAATTTTTAATAATTAATAATTGTTTGATTTTCCATATGATTCATCAAGAATATCATAAACAAACTAGTTAACATATTAATATCTAGGTTTTAAATAGTTTTTTTTTTGTATAAAAAGGAGTATATTTTAAGTGCTGCAGTTGGCCAACAATTAATATGAGGACATTATAAACATGTAAAATAATTAGAGAATAATTTGAAATGGTTGTGTCAGATTTACACCAAATATACCTGTATATAATATGCAGATCATTTGCAAAAGTAGGCCTTGTGTTATGGAACTACATCCCCAGCAGATGTCACTGTTGGGTTATCCGTTGACTGCTTTTAAAAAGGCTTATTTTCTGAATTGTTAGGTGGAGCCCTTCGCCAGCTTGGCTGGTGCCGTGCGTGGTTCAGTGTCACGGCTTTTGATAAACCGAGATCTTGTGGGGCCATTTGCTTGGGGGTCCCAATGTCACAATGACGTGGCTGAGCTGGGTGACGTAGTTAGTGGGGCAAAAAAGCTGGTGGAGCTCCTTGGTTGGAAGCAGGAATTAGAAGCCTTAATGAATGTTGGCGGAGACAAGGTAAGTTGTAATCAATCTCTGTTCTTACATATATAAATCATATGAGTAGATGCATGTAGATTAGTCTGCTGTACTCCGCAGAACATTCATAAAATTTTGTATTCTACAAGAGGTATGGAGAAATACATTTTTAATGCACCTCTTGCACGATTATCTGTCATCTTTCATATACCTCATTTGCCAGAATGTTCTTCATGACTTTAGTTTTAAAGACTGGTCCAATATAATAACATTAACAAAACAGCTTGAAGCTGCTTTACTTAACTTAAACTTTAATGTTTCCTTCTTTGTTAGGAAATAGTCTATCTGAATTTTTATTCTCATTTCAAAGCCCTCAAAAATAGAGGTATCTGAAGTTTTCCCGTCTTTTTCTATAGACTTCAGTGAACAAGGAGGAGTGAGCAATCAAACTTCATCTTGACATGGGATCTGGAGATCCAGAATGGGACTGATTGTTGGTTGGCCCTTTGGAAAGCCCAGTCATTGAGTTCTGTCTCAGTAGTGAGCATGCATTAGTGGGACTGGGTTTCATTTGTTGACAAGGTGTAATTGAATATACTGGGTTGAGCATGAAGATCTAGAACTAAATAACTAGGTCACCTCTGTATGTGCTGTAGGGAATGTAGTAATTCATACACACTGTTTAAAATAATGAATACTGTAATGTAGCTGACAATTAAAGAAGCAAAAAATGTTTTAATTTCTGTTTGTTTAGCTGGCTGTTGTCCATCATTTAAAAAAAATGACTGTGGTGAAATGATTAATTTATTCTGTAACTAGTGTTGGTTCCAGGATAAAGTGAGTGGCATTCTGGTCATGGTGAGGTGGCACGTATGAGGAAAAACCACCCTGATGAACAATAAAAGCTTTTTCTAGTATATGAGTGGAGTCTTTATCTTATGTGAGTGTACATCGTTTTTATTGTATTTGTCAAATGTACTATTCAATTCCTTGGAAAGAATAACTTTAAATACAATATTATCAAAGTACCTTTACGTAAAATACACACGGAAAGGTTTGGAGCCTCCTGACTTTAAATACTTTACCCGGAGTGATTGTCAAGCACAGGGCATGCAAAGATGTTTTCAATGAGCTCACTGCTTAATTGCTTTTTTCATTCCCAAAATTGTGTTGATTTTCCCCCCTGACAGGTCATGTCACACCCAGTGGTGGCTCCAGGATTTTTTTGTTGGGGGTGCTAAGGAGGGGCTTAACAGTTCAGAGGGGGGTGCTAAAAAATCGAATCAAATTGAGTGAAAGTAATGAACGTCTATAAGCTTCAGCTATATAAGCATGCAAATTCGGGAAAATCGCAATAACCTCCCCGTGCTGAGATGCGTCGTATCATGTGTCGACGATAGCCAGAGATATAGTCAAAAGTATAAAAAAATTGGCAATATTAAGAGGATTTAGCATTTAGCATCCAGTTAATGTAGGCCTGTTACATACAAAAGACAGTACAAACAAACATCACAAAAAGAAATTTGATAGACATACATTTAGTGGAGATTAAAAAACAGATTTTAACATTTTCTGGAAGTTAGCATAGTGGAACACGTCCATAATTAATGTGATGAACTACACCTGTAGTTACTCTGTTAGTAAGTGAACTTGTAAGGAAATCGCTCCCTATCCCATTATATACTGCACTATTTGAGGGGACAGTCATATGTAGTGGTGTCTGAAATCATAGTGGACATTATCGTGTGCACTCATTCAGTCCCATAATGCACTGCAGTAACGAGTGTACAACTGATGTTCACCCATAGTCACTAGAGAACTGTGTACTGTGAGGTTTGCACTAAAAGAAGTCCCATGTCTCTGATGAATATGGTTTCCTCTGTTTGTTTGTTTTTCGCCACTTAGTTTCTGAATTCACAGTTTCATTTTCATTCTCTACTTCAAGCGCACTATATTAGTGGAGTAATGTAGGGGATAGTGAATAAGTGTATAGGGGGTGATTTTGGACACAGACTTCAAATATTACAAAAAATTATGCCAGTTGTGAACTCCAAAAATGGACCAGGAAAGTGATAAAGGGGTGGTTCACTGGTTTTTTTTCTAGGCTTGATGGTGTTTATGCGGTGCAGTCTAACATGTGTTAATGCTTCATTTTTTTAAAAACGCATTATTTTTCCATAATTTACCTTTATTCCACACCGCTTTGTCCCTTCTCTGAGAAACGGGCTGATCTTTTCCTGTTTTTATGAAGCTCCGCCCTCAGAAATAGGCAATGGGCTCTGATTGGTTTGCTAGCCCAGTGTGTTGTGATTGGCTAAACCGTCTCTAGCGTGTCTGAACGTCACGCCCCTCACCTCAGTGGCGTGTGCTCCGGTTGTATTGTAAACAACGGCGTCCTTAATATCGCTTATCAGTTTGAGCCCGATTGAGAAGCAGAGGATATTATTGAAGAGGATCGTGCAGAACCTGTGCAAGCACGGCTTTTAATGGTAGGCCTGTGTTTTTTGTTTGTTGTTGTCTCATACTTTTAGATACACTGTTATTTGTAAATACTACTGCTTATGTTAGCTTTTAATATACGGTTATATCCTGATTAAAGCTTTAATACAGTATGGCAACTGCGTCCGTGTTTAAGGCTTCTCATAGCTATGTGAAAATAAGTGTATAATTGGAACAGTTCATGTTATAGCTGTCTATGGAGAGAGAGAGAGAGAGAGATGCAGAGCTTGTGCAGAGCAGGGGGACGCGAGTAACAGGATTAAGAACCGCTGCTTTAGAGCATTGATTTTGAAACTTGTGAATCATTTAGAATCGTTAGAAGACAGAATCGCATTTCATATATGAATAGATTTTTATGTGCAGTTTTCTCTTCCCGTTCTCTAAAGCAACGCAGCATGGACTCGCCCCCTTTGCTGCCTTTTCCCGAGGGCGGGGTTTATCTGGGTTCGTGACTTAACGGACCTGGGAAGAAGCTCGTTGTAGTCCTACCAGCCGTTTTTGTAGGCATTAAACTGCCAGAATTTTAAAAGACATTATCTCCGTTTGCATTGAACTGGTCATCTTCGTAACTTTGCAGATATTGTTTATGCTCAAACAGCAACATTACAACTAACTAAAGTTGAAAAATTGAATCTCAATCAACCACACCCTTTGAGTTCGCGGAACTTCTCTAGCATCATTGTGTTTAAAGACACTACTACTTGGTTGGTATTTTCTAGTTATCTAATGTTCTTTCATACAATTAAGTGCCAAATATACTTTTTGGGCAAGTATCTACTCACATCTATCTCCTAACCTTTGACCCTGTTATACGTCCAGTATTGTAACCAGTATAAACGCGCAAAAAAATATAAAAGTGCCCAGTGATACACTCATAGGATACAGTCTCCAGCCTGTGAGGTAAGACTGTACAGATACTTCAGGTTCTGAGTCTCTGGCCGTGAGGGCTAGATTTTCCCGACAACATGATGCCGCCCCGAGTCTCCACTTTTGAGGAAAGAGATAACCTGACCCTTGCGTTCGAGTCTTCGTTCAGCGAGACAACAACAGATGCAAGCACGTCTTGAGTCTCCATCCTAGAGAGACAAAGCTGATTGATCAAGTTCTGAGTCTCTAGCCCAGAGAAGCAGAAGACACACAGACATCTGCGACAAGGTTAAGCTCCGGCGAGCAAACCTCCACTTCAAGGTACTTTCATCTGCGTGTTCCAGACTAAGGACCTTCTGCACCTACTCCAAGGCCACATCTGTTTTCCAGATTTTAGGACCCTTTGGTGCTCCAGGAGATCAGCATCCTACAGCGCTTCGTGTTCAAGACTGTTGAAACGGATTCCTGCTCCTTTCCCAACTGCATTGTTACCACACAACCAGTGGAAGAAGTCACCGCCACCGGACTGCTCACTCAACCACAGAGAACGTAAATATCACTTATCCAAACCTCTTCAGAACCTGGCATATTTCATAAATCTAATGTGATTTTCTATTACATTAGATATTTTAATAACTTCAGTTTAAAGCTGCAGTCTGTAACTTTTTTTGGTCAAAAATGATCAAAATCAATATTTGAGCAAGTACATAACCAGCCAGTGTTCAAAACTATTGCCTTACTTTAGCCCGATTCACAACAGTAAGATTATAATAATGTTTTCTAATTTGAGAAGTACGGGTAGGTTTTTGCGGGAAATCGAGCATGGCACTGCGTCATTACGTCACGTCTGTAAACATAAAGAAGTTGTCCCGGCTACTAGGCTAACGCATGTGAGGATCCTGCAGGTGGCAAATCGTTTATAGCCTTTTCTCACAGCAACCAGAATAATTAAATGTATCATTTTGATGGTGGATTGTAATCCATAAAGGATTATGTGTTTATGAAACACATGTGAATGAAATTACATTATATTCCAGTTATAAATGTGCTTCTGATTACAGATAGCCTGGGATTACAAAGATTTGTATTTTAAAGAAAACCAGTTCGAAGGGAGCATAATTTACTTTTTGGGTTAAAAGAATCTCTTAATATGAAATTCGAAGAGTATGACAATTAGATCCCAGCAAGCAATTTTGCTTTTAAAAGACATCTATTAGACGTCTAAACATAGCCTAGACGTCTAGGCTAAAACAAGGCTAAATTTGGGCTGTCAGTGAAAATCTAATAGACCTCTAATCATAGCCCAAGAATAGACTAGTCATCAATTAGACGCTATTAAACGACTACATATATACGTCTAATAGACTGTGAATATGGGTCTAGGCTAAAACAAGGCTAAATTTGGGCTGTCAGTGAAAATCTAATAGACGTCTAATCATAGCCCAAGAATAGACTAGTCATCAAATAGTCCGCTATTAAATACATCTAATAGACAACAAAATGGCAATCCATACATACAGCTTTTCTTAACAACTTAAGACAATACAAAGTGATAAAAATACAAAAGAATTAATGACAAAATAAAATTTTATAAATACAATACACTTAAATATTTATGTAAAAAATCTGGAGTTTTTAAACTTAAAAAATATATATATTTTTTAAATACCTTAGATATTTCAAGAAAAATCTACTACAAATCAAGACCTTTATCACACTTAACATTAAAACATTACGGATAAATGACAACATAAAAAAGATGAACCCTTTTGTTGGTTTACTTTTAACAAATAAAACAACCAACAGTGAACTTAAAGGAAATTATTAATTGTTGGTTTTATTTCTTGTTTAAAATGCCTCCTAACTGCATTCCTCAAGTCCAACTCTGTTGCTACCAGGAAGTTGGTCGTCACAGCATCTGCCAAATAAGAAAAAAAAGCACAAGAAAAGCTTGACATAATTTTTTACTTTAATTACACTAATTGTGACAGGGAGTCATTCTCTTTTGCTTGGATGCCAACTAAAAACAAAAACGAGATATATATAGTTTATCACCATTCAGTGTGTTAAAAAAGAGAGCTCTCTGGTAAATGTTGTGTCTTTTATACACATACCTCTGATGACCGAGAACAGTGCAGTCTTTTCAAATGCCTCTTTCAGCAGCGGACCACCCCCTTCATGTTGAATTTGGACATGAGGGAATTTTTAAAAAACCCTAAAATATAATACAGATTGAGGTGGTTAACAGTTGCGGACAAAGTTTGACATTTCAAAATGACCAGTAAAGGAAAAATTATTTTTTAAATTTCTGATTTGCTTTGTAACTTATTGAGTATTGACACCACAATGTTTGATTGATGTGGCAATATTTGTAGGCTTTACCTGTCCAGCATTCTTCTGGCACTGTCTTTGAGGTTTCTTCCTTCAACTCTGCACAACTTTGACACCTGAATAACACATGCCAATGTCAGGCGGGTAGTATTATATGCTTCCGTGTACAAGTGTTTACCAACCTTAAACTTTGATGCCCATTGACCTGCAAGTTTTCACTAACCCTTTAAAACTCTTTATTTCAACAGTTTAAGTTTTTCCCTATTAGTCCCCCCCACAATCTGTCTCTGCCTCCAAAATTGTCTGGCACAACTGACTTCATAACAGTGATAGCTGCTGTAACTAAAAAGTAGCCCAGTACACACATTAACCTCAAATGTACATGCAATAATAAATTCACCCCTACTCTTTTATTTCATAATTTTTTCTGTTTGTACTGTTTAGGTTTTAGTGCTGCATTGCACATCTGAGCTATTTGCAGTTATTATTTGTATTCTTAAGCTTTACTATCAGTTTGGAAGTTTCAAAATAATTCTTGTTGTACTTGTTCAATGACAAAGATATTTTATTCAATTAGATCATGCTCTCTCTGTATCCAACAAGCCATTGTTCAGTTATAAATTCAATATAATAATTAAAATAATCGATGGATGAGAGATGATAAAAGATGAGAGCTTTAGTGAGGAAATTTTGTTTTGGAGAGGTTTTTTTTTTTTTACCATTGCTGCCCGGATCTTTTCCAGATTTTGAAACTCCTCCTCAGTTTCTCCAATTTTTCTGAGTGTGTTCACTGTATAAATTTATATGGATTAATCTTTGTCAAAGCTGTATTTTTTCTGTTGTTTGCTCTTTCGCCTCTTATTGCATGTTTTAAAATCGCTTGAGTTTGTAAACGATAAAATGATAAAACTTTTACTCTATTCAGTTTTGCAATTAATCCTCTGAACACATGTGTGCTGAACCGTGGGCCTAGTCATGGATTACTATCAACTACGATCTGCTCCCTTCTCTAAAATGTCAAGGTTCTTAAACATGATAACAAATAATATAGATACAGGTGCATCTCAATAAATTAGAATGTCAGGGAAAAGTTCATTTATTTCAGTAATTAAACTAAAATTAAAACTCGTGCATTAAATAAATTCAATACACACAGACTGAAGACTGAAGTTTAAGTCTTTGGTTCTTTTAACTGTGATGATTTTGTCTCACATTTAAAAAACCCACCAATTTTTTTTTTTTTTTCACTAATCTCCACAAATTAGAATACTTCATAAGACCATAAAAAAAAACATTTTTAGTGAATTACTGGCCTTCTGGAAAGTATGTTCATTTACAGTACATGTACTCAATACTTGGTAGGGGGCTCCTTTTGCTTTAATTACTGCCTTAGTTCGGCGTGGCATGGAGGTGATCATTTGTGGCACTGCTGAGGTGGTATTGAAGCCCAGGTTTCTTTGACAGTGGCCTTCAGCTCATCTGCAGTTTTGGTCTCTTGTTTCTCATTTTCATCTTGACAATACCCCATAGACTCTCTATGAGGTTCAGGTCTGGGTGAGTTTGCTGGCCAGTTAAGCACACTAACACCATGGTCATTTAACCAGCTTTTGGTGATTTTGGCAGTGTGGGCAGTGCCAAATCCTGCTGGAAAATGAAATCAGCATCTTCAAAGCTGGTCAGCAGAAGGAAGCATGAAGTGCTCCAAAATCTCCTGGTAGATAGCTGCATTGACTTTGGACTTGATAAGACACAATGGACCAACACCAGCAGACGACATTTCACTGCAAATCATCACAGACTGTGGAAACTTAACACTGGATTTCAAGCAACTTGGGCTATGAGCTTCATCACCCTTCTTCACCCTTACTCTAGGACCTTGGTTTCCAAATGATTTACAAAACTTGCTCTCATCTGAAAAGGACTTTGGACCACTGGGCAACAGTCCAGTTGTTCTTCTCCTTAGCCCAGGTAAGACGCTTCTGACGTTGTCTGTTTTTCAGGAGTGGCTTAACAAGAGGAATTGACAACTGTAGCCAAATTCCTTGACGCATCTGTGTGTGGTGGCTCTTGATGCCTTGACACCAGCCTCAATCCATTCCTTGTGAAGTTCACTCCAATTCCCTTGACATCGCTTTCGCTTGACTCTCATAGGCTGCGTTCTCTCAGTTGGTTTGTGCTCTCTTGTTCTTCAACTTTCTATGAATATGCTTGGATACAGCACTTTGTGAACTGCCAGCTTCTTTGGCAATTAATTTTTGTGGCTTACCCTCCTTGTGAAGGTGTCAATGATTGTCTTCTGGACAACTGTCAAATAAGCAGTCTTTTCCATGATTGTGTAGCCTAGTGAACCAAACTGAGAGACCATTTTGAAGGCTCAGGAAACCTTTGCAGGTGTTTTGAGTTGATTAGCTGATTGGCATGTCACCAGATTCTAATTTGTTGAGATAGTGAATTTGGTGGTTTTTTGTTAAATGTGAGCCAAAATCATCACAATTAAAAGACCCAAAGACTTAAACTACCTCAGTCTGTGTACACTGAGTTTATTTAATACACAAGTTTCACAATTTGAGTTGACTTACTGAAATAAATTAACTTTTCCACGACATTCTAATTTATTGAGATGCACCTGTAAATAATGAACACGTCAAAACGAAAACACAGATACTTACAAGACCAAGTAGGAATGTCTTTTATCATTTGTTGTTTGCCCGCTGCTCTCCGACAAGTAAACTTAGTGCTTTCTCGTGTAAAAAAAATTCAGAACACAACACTGATCTCTAAAGTTGCCAGTAGTCATGTCTCAGTAGGGCTACAATTGCCATCTAGCGGTTGGGAATTGCAATTGCATTTTTATTTATAAAATGAAAGACAGCCAAATATCAATAATATCATATAATGTGTATGAATGTAACATAACAGCTTGTGGGACGCATGACATCATATTATCAAATGCAAGTAAACTTTTGAAACATTTTAAATTAGCAGCCTTATTTTGGTGTCATTAGGCGGTTATCATGTCTTGGATTTAATAATTCTGTAAAATAATTAAATAAAATATAAAATAATGCTAATTTAAATGATTCAAAAGTTTACTTGCATTTGAACAATTTTAAGACTATTTTGGCTATGCTCATCGTCTGGTTACTGGTATAGGGCTATAGCCAAGCCGTTAAAATTAGACCACAGATTGCCTCGATTTCGCCAGGTGGGCTAAAAGCAGACTACACGTAGCCCGTCCAATTTAGAGCAAAACCATTGCTACATATAGACCATGTCATGAAATGACACTTATATCTTTGTAGATATTATTGACACTGCGAACATGATGGGATATCAACCATCTAATGCGCTGTCTGGCCAAAAACTACAGCGAATCAGGTTTGACTATAAGTGGGCTACATATAGCCGCTCTGACTACGAGCTAAATAGTGGCTATGCACAGGCTACGTACTGAACATGTCAAAGAAATGAAACCAAACACCCCGTAAACGCTGTTGACTTTGCTTACATAATGGTATATCATACATCTCACAAGTTATTTTGCCAAAAAACGACATGAAACCAAATTCAAGGTTTAGTTGGAGCTAGAGTGGTTTACACATATCAGACTAATCGTCTCTATACTTAACCGAGACGTTGAAATTACGGCTATTACTTGCTGGGATTAGACTGTATAGAAATTTAAATCTACACGCTAATACACACTACTCATAGTCACCAATGCTGATGTTTTTAACATTAATCATTTGAGAATAAAGTATAACAATAATAAAACTTTGAACGGTTTGATGTGATATGAGCAAACCTATCTTCAGATTTAAATTTATGTAATGCTTTTTATCCTCAGTTTGGTCTAACAAACATGGCAACACTTGTTACCTCTTGTTCAGATGGGAAGATGTCTTATTGATCATGTCCCCATCGTAGGCTCGAATCTGTGATTTGTGAAGATACAAGTACATCTCCCCCACTGTGCCGTGTACTGACTGCCACCCAAATCGTCAGATTAATCCGCGCTGGAGCCGCGCCGACTCACAACCCACGCAAGCTAGATAATTCTAGTGCTGTGTCCAACAGAGATGCGACAAAGGCACAACTTACGGACTGCAGCTTTAAGAAACAATAATCTTTTATTTATTTGTTTGGGCATCATAAGGTTTATCCCTTAGTTGTAGGTGGGTGGGGTGGTGTCAGGGGAGGGTTTATCTTTTCGTAAGAAAACGTCCTCTGGCCACAGCAACACCCAACTGAAATCACTTGAATCTTTATGCATCTATTGCACTTATTCATTTTTCATATTATGGTACGTTTAGTAGTTGTTGTATACTCTTGTCTATCTTTACAATGTAGTTTATTACACTTGTGTCTTCCTTCGTGTTGATAATACAGTAAGAGATTTCGACAAGTATAGTATCCCGCCAACTTTCTTATCTGATCCCAAAACATCACGTATCGGTGGCGTGAGATACTCTTACTACATTCTCCCCCTATAGTTAGCAAAAGCAAATCATTACATTTGTAAAATACAAAATAAGCTTTTTATTTGGATAGGGTAAAAAACATTATGGTGCTTTTTCCATGTTGTTCATGACCATAACAATTATTGCACTGCACGCTGTGAACTTCCTTAAGAGAACTACGGTTTTACAGGCAGTTATGTAATAGTTACAATAACTTAGGACAGTAAAGAGACCTTTCTACAGACTCTAAAACACACAGAAGAAAGATGATCGATGCCCAGAGTTCCCGATCACCTAGTTTGAACATGCCATAGTCCTGAGGACTGCAGATGTGTCCAGATAAATAAACTTCAATGTCTGTAATGTAAGATGCCTATAACAGTGCTACAGGGAGACAGGAAGGACAGCTGATTGTCCTTGCAGTGGCAACCACATGTAACAAAACTTGCAGGTGGCTTATGGTGGAAGAGTAGAGTAACATCTCACAACAAGAACTGGCAAACCTGATGTAGAACATGAAGATGAGTTGCACTTCTGAAAGCAGCTGGTGGACACACACAATACCAATTGTGACTTTTGAGATATGTGTTTCATGACCATTATTCCATTACTGTTCATCAGATGCCTGTGAAACGTGTTCAGTTTATGTCTCAGTTGATCTTTTTATGTGAATACAAATATTTACACATTAAGAAATTTGCTACACGTAAAAGCAGTTGAATGTGCTGAATGTACTTTTTTTGCTGAGTTTTTATCTTTACATTGATACGTGTAAATATACTGTTACATGTTATTACCACACTGTCCACATTTAGATGTGTCATTTGTCCAGTAAAAATAGCAATGTATTTTCTGGTTTGGTTTATCATGCCATGTAACTTCTTGACAGTGTGTTGACATTATTGGAGTGAAAGAAAAGCAAAAGCTCTTTGCTCGTCACATTTATAAACTGCTATAAATTGACACATATTAAGGAAAATAGTTGCAGGCTGATAATGCAGAGGATTCATTGTTTGGTTGTTTTGTTTGTTGAGAAGGTGAACTGCTCAGTTCATTGTGTCACATTGTTTGAGTATGCCAGACACTACCTCTCTGTCTAACTCAGTTCTGCCTGCTGGCTAGTCTGTTGCTCTGTACCATACAGGGTCTGAACGGATGAAGCAAAACAATACCCTCAATTTTCCGACAATTCAAGATGTCTAATGGAAGAAACAAAAATCCAAGAAGCACATCATATGACATGATGGGACAGACAGACAGTGTAAAGACCAGAGCAGAATGGTGATATGACAGAATCTCTGGAGGTTAAACAGAAGTCAAGCAGTATTTTAGCAATATTTAAAATGCTCTCACCAGGGGACATACAGAATATGCAGGTTGGTTGTCATAGAGGAGGTGGCATGTAGTCGAGCCATTAGATTACTGTGCCTGAACAAGAAGCTTATTAGCTTAGTGGTTTAAGAATGGCCTTTCACTGAGAATGAAGCAGATGGACCTGCATGACAAGTATCAGATTGTGATCACACACAAAAAAATGTTCATATATACGGTTCTTGAGCTGTGTATATAGTTCTTCATGTGTGTTCTTCGAAGTGCAAGTACATGGTTTTCTAAAGAACCCTAGAACGAGAATTGTTCTATAATGGCATCATGGCAAATTAAAAAAGGTTCTCCTATGGGATGAGACCCTTTTTTGAAACTTCATTTTTAAGAGTGCTGGGTGACACCATGCATTTGAACACAACCAAAGAAATTAACCATCAACTAAGATAGAGGGAAGTTTTGATTTAAAAAAAAGAGAGAGACAGCCTTTTTTGATTGAGCTATAAAAGTGATGGATATGAAACCAGCTGGTTTCAAGTTTTCTGTCTACATGTTATATATTTTTGTTTTAATATGTAACTATTGATTTATACACATATTTATTCAATAAAAGTACATTTTTGCAAGAATCTGATGAACAAGGGTACCAATACTTGGGAAGGATAGATGTTCGCCAAGGCCTTGGTTCTGAATTCTCTAAGAAATGCCAGTGACAGGCTTATGGGAGAAGCTGCACTTGATCATGCAGACATTTTATTTATAATTCAATAAGAGAAGGAAAAAAGAGACAAGTGGGAATTCTGCCCAGGTGTCTGATTCTTTCTTCACTGAACACAGATGATGTGCTATAAGAATAAAACTAGAACCAAGTATCGTAATATCCTTGGGGCTTTTCAGGAACTTCAACTCAGTGTAACATTAAGCAAGCCCTGATTCAAACCTCAGTTAGAGAATCTAGCAGCTTTATCACAAATGTCTCTTTATAGCAACACGCAATTCCATTTTCAGAAAAATGAAATCTGAACTCAAACAGTATCTATAGAATATTTTAAAAACGTTACCAAAATCAAATGTATCAAAATCTGCAGTGCCACTTGAGGGCATGTGCTGTTACTAAATCACAAAGTTTGCACATTGTGGTCTTTTAATTTAAAATATTCCTGCAAGCAATAACATCTCATTGATCTGAAATATGAAATGCATTATGAATTTTTCATCATTAATCTTAACTACGGCTGCACACAAATGCTTAAATGCTGCACAAATGTTCTAGGCACCACTGAGAATGTTTTGCTGAACTGAAAAAAAAAAATCCACTATGTATAAAATATGGATGTAGTACATGGTAGGCACAAACAAATGAAGTACTGGTAGGATTATTACAAAACAACTAAATTAAAACAGTTGCAGTCCAGTTTACAACTACATGTCTTTAGCATAAATTATGGCAATTATGTCTTGGACTGTTTGGTGGATCTCAACAGCAGCGGGGAAGAAATCTTCTGAAGAACTTTCTGAATTCAGCGTTGAAGACAGTGTAGATAATTGGGTTCAGAGCACTGTTCACGTAACCTAGCCATGTCACTGTGCTCATCAGGTGGGGAGAGATGTGACAGGATTCACACAGGGCTCGTGTAGTGTGAACTACAAAAAAAGGAGTCCAGCAGAAGAGGAAGACACCTGCAGGAAGATCAAACATCATCTCATATTTGACTATCGAATTGAGGTACAGGTATTCTAGTTCCTCAGCTTGTAAAAACAAGCAAAATTTTCACTTGTGTTAAAAATGATTTGAAGTTAGCAATACATCACTTGCTCACGAGTGGACCCTCTGCAGTGAATGGGTGCCGTCAGAATAGGAGTCCAAAAAGCTGATAAAAACATTATCCACAAGTAATCCACACAACTCCAGTCCATTAATTAACATTTTGTGAAGTGATTTGTTTTTATAAGAAACAAATCCATCATTAACATACAGTGTTGTGCAAGTTACTTCCAAACTGTAATACATTATAGATTACTTGTTACTGTTATTTAAAAGTAATTCCTTACCTTACAATATTACTGTCTCATAATTGTAATGCATTACATGACTCCTGTATTACTTTTGATTTACTTTCACCAAAATTACAAACATAACAAAATAATACAGAAGGAGAACCTAAGGAACACTGTATTTTAGGGTCTCTTAAGAGGTGCGGATGAGATGAGATTACTAGAATATGAGCCTTATTAGCAGTAATTAAGCCACAGATTAATGCTTTAATGACATGACCTTACTACTTCGATAGATTTCCCGAGACGCGGCTTACCCAAGACAGAAATCCCCCACCGATTGCGGGACTGGCGGGGGGATTAGGTCTTTCATTAGCCCCTCGCTGCAGTTTGTTTGTCACCTCGTTCCCTACTGCCACTGCATGTGCCTTTTTCTGCGAGACTTCTCCTCCGTTTTGTTTAGGGTTAGCTGTTACCGTGTATGGCCTCCCCACCAATCTCACCCGCCCGCCCCGTTGTCCCCCCCGCCGTCATTCCTTTCTTTTGCGCCGTCTTTTTCCGGCTTGTTTCCCTTTTTGTTTTTCCTCCTCTTGCGCACCCGTTTCGCGCCCTTTTTGCCCCGTCCCCGGTTACCTCCATACTACTCCTCACTACCGCCTATTATCTATATGATCTTCATATTAAGACAGCCAATATGGACACTTTGTATGCTGGTGAGAAGTATGTGCTGCTACGTTAAGTGTTCATGTAGTGTCTAACAGCTGGTACACCAGATTAACATTCTTTCATTGATCATCAGTCCTAAAAAGGTTACTGCACGGCCACGGCATTTGTTTCGTTCTCCGTTACACCTATCAATACCTATTTTGCAGGGCCGATCATGGGCAGTTAGACAATGTATTATGATGTGTCCCGGCTATCCAGGATGACAAATCACATATAGCTAAGTTTGGCAAAGTGAAAGACTCAAGACAAGCAAGACAAGGACCACGACACCTAGCCAGAACTTTTTTTTTCACACAAACGATCCATAGTTGTTAAAACGTATGTGTATCAGACGCTCTAAAAGTCTTCCTTTCCCTCACGTGATCATATGCGCATCTATCTGTGAATAGCTTTGGATCCTATTCATATTATGAACCAAAAGCTGTCTATATGTAAACTCTAATGCCATTGACCAGATGAGCACTACATCCCACAATCGCGCTACTGTTAAACCGCCCTACTCCCTGACACCGCTTTATAATCAGGTAATAGCGCTTTGTCCAATGGCCAGTGCGAGCACAGGGCTTCTAGTGCCAGTCGTGCGGTCGTGGGCTAATAGCCTTGGAGCATCAAGAAAGAGGCCGAAATCATGCCGCGTTCACTGTCGGGCAGTAGCTCGCGGCCACTCCTGGTAACCAGACATAAAACACTCCTTCATGGGACTACCGTCACACAGTTTCCATTACCCCCGCGATGAGGAGATGACATGAAACTAAATCGCTAAACAAATATATCAGAAGCTGTCGTTGTCTTTATTTATAAACTTGGACACCACACGCGGCTATTGTCTGACCACGAACAGGAAATAGAACTTGCGGCATTTTTTATTTTTTAATGTCTCGCGGTCTTGCTGTTTTTTTTTTAACAATTACATTTTGGGCTAAAAGTGAGTTGTAACGCATGCATTACTGAACATTTACCGAGTAAAATATTACTGAAAATTTATTAGTAATGCCTTACACTACTGCGTTACAACAAAAATAATCAGTTACTGTAATGCATTACTTTTATTATAACAATTTTAAACTTAAGCTGTAGCTTCTGGCCAAACTATCTAGACCTTATCACTTTAAAGATTAAATACCGCTTCCTACTGTAAACAAAAACAACAAAAAAAACAAACTACAAAGTTCCAATCTTCTGTTGTAACCTCTAAATCCCTAGAAAACACATATATTACAACACCCCACCTATTGCCAAAAAAAGTTGGGAAACTCGTAAGGAAGAATATTACTACTAATCTCAGAAAACTATATTTTTTATTCAAGTTTAGATATAGATTAACAGAGAAACATGTTGGGAAAGTGAGACATTTTCGTTAATATGGAATGACCAATCTTATTTGGTCTCATTTGGATTTCATGCCCTGAGCTATATCACTTCACAAAAAAGTTGGGACAGGTCCAGCAAATAAGTATGGTCCGGACAAATGTTCAAATTTCAATTTATCAGGAACAGTTTGGAGGCACCACATATTTGAAATTATTACGGTCAACTTGGCTAAACATGATGGGGCTAAAAAAGGATTAGAGAATCATGGCCGCATCTCTGTGCGTATAGGGTCTATAGACGGCAAAAACCCTATCTAGTTATAGGCCGTGAGCCTTAGGCGCCCTTAGACGCTCTTTACCTTGCATCACAGACAGGACTGCTACCGTAAGGAAATAACAACATGGGCCAGGAATACCCAGAAATACATTTGCTCCGGGAAAACACCATCACCGTTTGTTTCCACTTTCTCGCCGCTTGCCGGCTAACATATACAATAGGCTCACAAAACACTAGCCATACTCTAACCCATCCTGACTTCCTCTCATTGTATAGCCGCAGCGTTTCGCTGGCCCAAGGCCCCACACTTAAAATGGACCTGTCTGCCCCACAAGTGGAAAAAATGTTCAGTGGTAGAGTGACCGACATCATTAAATGAAGTTCTTGTTTTGTGTGAGGAAATACCTGGGCACCGCCTATGTCATCCTTGGACTAACCGATGGGACATAGGACCACACCCACAAGTTGCTATCTAGCGCCTTCAGTTCAGAAGAAGAGCATCCTTGTGGCTTATGGGGCGTGCACTGATTTTTTGCTGCGTGTGCAGGGCAGCTTACACATCTGGTACCAAGGCACCCTCAAGCTGAAAGGATATCCAAGTTCTGAAACAACATATGCTCCATCCAAGACGCTCGTCTTCAGGGAAGAACTTGCACCGGGTCCAACTTTTTGGATATATTCGGCGTTCTATTTGTTTTAGTACAACGTTTTATCCCCCCGCCCTTTTATGGACCTACTGTAGTGTTTTTCCCCCTCTCGACGTTGCTGCTATTTTTCCCCTTTTCTCCCCTATGCATTGTCTATGCCAGGAGATTGTATTTCATCAAAAAGCAAACATACGCCATCACCCTGGATAGACCGTTTGAGTCCACATTTGATCGTTTGAAGCATAATTTGAAGTAAAAATATTCTTTGCCCCCATGGACTTCAATGTATTACAATCATGCAGCTTTCGCTTTCTAACTATGCGTTCAGTAATGGATGGAGTGGTGCTGGTCTACGCCCTACTTCTGGATGGTTCTGTGATGTTTGGTATTTCAATCGGTAGTACCTTCCTCTCTTCTGACAGGCGACCCATTCACCTGCGAGTTGAAGCCATTGGCCTAAGCAACGCGGCGATGTTTTAAAGCATAAGTTCCCATTTTTTTTCTCATATATTGTGACACTCGAGCCCCCCGCCTCACCCGATCCTCCCCTCTGCCCCCCTCAGGTACTAAAATTTTTTTTTTAAATTGAGATGAGAGAAACAAATATAATCCTACATCTCTGGATGGCTCAGGGTGAGTTAAATCGTTCAGCACATTATATTTTTACATAACTTATTACCACCCCCTATCATTACAATTAAGTATGGTGCCTAATACATGCACCTATTATAATGTGTACAAACTTCCACATATGTCAATGACTCATCCTATAACATTACCATGATGTTTAGGCTGATAAGTTGTCTTCACCGAATATTTAAGTAAGTGTCTTATGATACCTTCTCCCATTGTCTTAGCCCACCCCTATTACCCATACAAAACACAAAGACTGCATGAGTAGAACGGTTTACAGACTTTACATAAAATCCACCCACATGAATTCCACATGAAACAGTAGTTACACTACTGAAAGGACAATGTATATCAGTTTACTGATTAAATAACTCGCGTATATAATAAGTGCTTTCAAAAAAACTAAAAGCAGCAGCTGGATCTGCTTTTTAACTATCTGCAGTAATGCTCATTACTGTAAATGTGTTTGTGGGCTTCCATACTCATTCCTGCCCTGGGCATTCAAAAACTATTTTCTCTTGAGAGATCCCTGACAGTATGCCCATGAATAATTAGTCAAACCCCTCCATTAATAGGCTAGACCCGTGGTGGTCAGATCTTTTCTCTCTCTGTTATAAATGCAAACCAAAAAAGCACAACCCAAAAAAACAGTCAAGGCTCATCAAACTATTCATGATATTTGCTTAAGAGCTCTAAGAAAGTCTTTGGCTAACCAAGAATACCGCAAAATCACGGCCATTAATTCTGAATTTACGTCAAGGAGGCATAAGAACTATACGAAAGGGACCCAAACAGTGTCCCAAATCAAACGTATAGAACTAACATGACGCAACCTGCCTACATCATATAATCAACCTCTGTATATTATAGATATCTACTGCGCCTCCCAGCAGGCCTAGCTCGGCCTATAGCTTAACGTATTAAAGCCTAGTAATGGATTTCTATAATACGCAGTAAATGGAGTTAGAATGTTATTAGTGTTGCATGATTCATTGCATTAACTTCAATAATTGTTTTTATATTTTTCTTATTGAGTGTGTGCATTCTATGATGCCACAACACCCAAGGTGTTACACAGATTCTTTGGAAAAACCTATCCCTTTCCCCTACTGTGCGGTATGGTGCCTAAAAACTCACCATGATACAGAATGATGAATCAGTTCTTACAATAAAAATTCGGATATGTTTGTTGTTACCTAAGGACGTAATCTTATACCTATAGTCATGTTTAATCATACCCTTAAATAATAAATTTTCACTGGAAATAAACTTCTTCTTTGAATAAAACACCACATAAGCACATTTAGGTTAACCTGACAAACCTAGTTACCACCGTCGGGATATGTGAGTATGGCAATGGCTAACAAAACATAGGATTGCTAATTTACTGACATTATAGGTAAAGGATAGTCTCTCACACACACAACACTTTCCAAAACCTCGTTTGCCACTTTCTGTGAAACACTAAAGCGGGTTAATTGTGTATGGCAAAACTGTGTAGGACTTTGTTTCCTGGCGACCTCAAAATCGAGGGTACAGTCCTCACAGAATTCAACATGTTTGCCGGTTCGAAATTCACTTATCGTTGTTTCGTAGTAAGCAAGTAAAAAATGATTAATACAGATAAAACCACTTTAAATATAATTTAAACAACAAAACAATAATATATAGAAATAATTTAAAATGATACCTAAATTTCAACGTCATTGCTGTATGTTGTCTATTGGGGTCTAGTTAATGCCCTGTGGCCCCCCTAGATTAGGTTACTTGGAAAGTTCTCTTTAGGTGACCATGACATCTCATAATTGATGTAGTAGTGGACCCCCCTGCCCCCCCTGTGAGTTAGTTTTATCTGTTGTTATCCACTGGAATAATTCTTTTTTTTTTATTATTCGGTGTATGTGGTTCAATTTTCCATTCAAACGTTTGAAGCTTAATCTACACTACACACAACATAATTACTAATGATTTGCTTTTACGCTTCATCAACACGCTCAGGACGATTAATTAATCGTATATTTATGTGTATTTCATTCTTGCTTGTGTTTGAAGTCCATCATTAAGCCTACTGTCACATTCCATCAAGACTGATAACAACCAAATTCAGCCCCCAATATGCCCCCAGCCAACACTAAGAAATTTACAGTTATTTCAACACTTACCCACAACAACAGGTAAAACCCTCATGGCTTTTCTCTCCCTTCCATTGATCTTAGCCCTCTTCTTTCTCTGAGCTGGCTGGCCATATTGAATGTCAGGGTAGGCCACAGTCTGAATGGTTCTGTTTTTGTACTCCGGTGGGAAGGGGCAAACGGGCTGTGTGAAGTCATCAAGCTCCTCAAGACTGGACTGGGCCAAGTCCCTCTCAATGACCCGGGGCAGAGACGCAGGCAGAGCCCCCAAAGGCGGGAAGGCGGCAGCCACTGCAGCATGCTGTAAATTGCGGCAGGCCTGGATACTGATTCTCAGTTTGGCTTTGCGTGATTCTTCCCACTTGCGCAAGCCATGGAATATCCCAAAGTACAGTAGGAGCATGATGGGACACGGGATGAAAAAGGAACAGACAGACGAATATACTACATAATTGTTGTCTTCAAGTTTGCATTCTCTGGGGTCTCTTTGTGGAACAGTGTTTATTCCGAAGATGACAGGAGACGCCACAGCCAGTGCCAACAGCCACGTGGCAGAAAGTAATAGAATCTGCCGATAGTCAACATGCTTTCTGTTGTAGTTAAGAGGTATGGACACTGCTATAAACCTGTTAACAGGATGCATATTGAAAGTTACCATCGGGACAAACAGAAATAAAAACATTCTAAGCCCTATGATCACAGCAAAGCCAAAGTTTATACTCAAATGGTTCTCAAGTGGTTTTGCTTTAGGACCCAGATGAGTAAACAAGTGTGTCCTGGTAACTTAATGTTTACATTGGCCCAACATTATGCAAAATTAACATGAAATGCTGAATAGGAAAATCTTTTTTTTTTAACATTGATTTATACATGGAGTGTTAGGTTTCACGTGCTTAATAGCCAATAATTCACTGCTCAAAATATATTGTGGTAACCAGAAACCATATATTCTCATTGCAACAGAACCCATATTTAAATTAGTCTGGGTCATATTTTCTTTCACTTTTTGCATAGCTTTGATCATGGACCTTGATGATGAGCGCATGGCACACATCCGGTCCATGTTTAACATCTGCCTAATTTGGCTGTATGAAGGTATTTTTGGTGCAAAACAACTGAGTGACCGTGACAGCGGAATTTGTAGTTGTAGAGAATAGCCACACATGTGAATCAGTAAATCTGAAGTCACAGACAAAATTTGCAAACTTGTAGATTTTTTTTTTCTCTCCCAAAAAACACAACACAACAGTTACACCTTCTTGAATCCTTCACTGCAGGTGCACAAATCTAGCACCAAATCCCCCCCCCCAACTCTGAATCCACAAACAAGAAACTCGTACGCAGCACGTTAATGTGTTGCTACGATGCCTGCAGTCTGAAATGGTGCAAAAACACATTCGCCCACCGGCCATCAAAAAATGGGAAGTCACGGAGCGAATTTTTGTACATCCGCAAATCAGTGGTGGACATTACAGTGCAATTAGATTGCACGTGTAGAAGTTTGCGTACTCATATATATATTTTTTTGGTGATGCTTGTTCTAGCACAATAAAAAGTGCATAAACTACACGCGGAATTCTGCGGCTACGAGTCTCAACACTGGTTTTCGCTTGCAAATGAAAGTTTCACGTCTCTCCCTTACACCGCCTACTGTGTGATAAGGGGCAAAATCGTGATTTGTGCATCTGTAGAAAGTGGGGGGGGGGGGGCAGATTCGGCAACGGCGCTCACTGTTCAGAGAGCAGAGAATTTCAGCAAATCAGAAGAGCTTTCATTTTGGGATGACCTGAACATTTTCGCCCTAGTTTTAGCAAAAACCGGAATTAAACGCGAGCTGAGAGCATGTGACAGCGACATAGTATCAGAAAAGTATGGGGCTCTTGTCTTTATTCTGAACATTCATTGTATATAGCTTAAATATTTCAGCTACGTGGTAACAGGGTCTTAGTTAGGTTAGCATCTCAATTTTATGTTCACACGAAAGTAAGCTAACGGCTAGTTATGACCTTTTGCACGCTTAAGGTGCTATTCATATGTATGTTTATCATACATTAACACTGTCTAATATAACGATTACCTTGCGACTTCTGTCTCTGCTTTACTTATAGAAACTAAAGGTATATAATTAAACGCGTAATTACAGCATGGCAATCTATAGTAGGGTAAACATTATCTTTGCATGTTAGTAGTAGATATGAGCCACCATATCCCACAAAAACCAAGGATTCTCCTAGGACACTGTAAATCACTGAGATTTTTTTTCCATACCCACACACTGCCAGAGTCGTTAAGCTAATAGGCCATGAATTACCTCATGAATATGATTTTCCCGACTTTTCCTTTCCTTTCTTGCAGAGGGCTTTGTGCCTTAAATACCTTATGTTAATCTCTATAGTAGGTCGATCCATAATAAAATTACATTCAATCTAATAGAAAAAACAACATGGTCACTTGGTTTTCACAACTTACTGCACCTGCGACGATGCACCTGATCTTCATTTTCTTAAGGTCAAGCATACAGATATTTTAAATCCGGTCCATATAAACCTCAGGTATATTAGACAGTTTAATTTAATACGAGACGATTGAATAGCAAACTTAACAGTGCAGGTAGGCTAACGTTAGCTTACCCTTCGTGAAATAAGATTTGCTAACCTAACTAAGAAACACCGTTTACCAACGTAGCTATATTTAAGCTAAAAAACAAATGATTTCAGAAAGAAAAAAATAGCCACGTAACTTTTTTGATACTTATCGCTGTCAAGATGCTCGCAGCTCGCAATTTTTCGGGGTTGTGGCTAAAACTAAGGGGCGAGTTTCAGGCGCCCAAATGAGCTCTTCCGATTGGTTCCTTGATATTGTTCGTCTTGGTTTTCTTTTTTAACAGGCGCCAAGCCGTTTTTTTCCGTGACTTACAGACTTTTGGTTTTTACTACTTTTCTTTCCCCACATTTACTAGCCACCATTCGACTCGCTGTCATCACCTTTCCAACTCAATTTATATCCAAGTAGGTAGGTCGGCATTCTCCTCTCGGATTTTTACTTTTCTTTCACTCAAGTGTGATTTTTTGTTTTTAGCATTTTTCTTCACGATTTTTTCTTTTCTTTTTTTGTTCTCAGCCATTCTTATTCTTCTTTTTCTTTTACTCTCTTCCCCCCTCTCGCTCTTTTTTTCTCCTCACACCCCCTTTTTCTGATTTCTCTTCTTCTTTTCTCCTTTTTCTCCTTTCTCTTTCTTCTGACTTTTCCCTTTACTTTCTCTTACTCCGCTTTACTCCCTTCCTCCTTTCTTCTTCCTCCTCTTTCTTTCTCTTCTCTTTTTTTCCTCCCTCCCCTTTCTCTTCCCCTTATCCCCCCAACTACCACCCCGCCTACAACCGGCCAACATTCCAACCCGCTTTGTGATACAATGGGCTTCCTTGCAACAACAACACCGTGAACTTTAGTGCACTGTTAAGCCCCACGCCGGGGGCACTGTTCGGAGCAGCAGGCTTTTCCGCCTCCGACGAGGTCACTATTACAAACACGGGCGCACTCGACCCAAACAACGCCCCACTTAAACGTTTATTCGACCCCCCGCACCCTTCTTTTCATCCCTGACCCCCGGCCTACCCCCGCCTCCCCAACAACACCCAACCTCATACCCAACCCCCTCTTCTCCTCTATTCACCCCCTGACCACATACCCCTTTTCTCCCCCCCCCTACCCCCTTCCCGCCCCTACCCACCCCCCCCCCCACCCCCATTCCTTTTTCCCTAACCCCCCCCCTCTTCCCCCCACTCCACTTCTTCCCCTTTCTCCCTACTCCCCTCCTCCCCTCCCCCCTCCACCCCCCCCTCCGAGAGCGTCCCGTGTACACACTTGTCATCTTGCAACCCCCCTGCACGAAAAACCCCCCCACACGCTGCATTTGAGACTCGTAGCAGCAGATTCACGCCGTTGTAGTTGTGCACTTGTGTTTGTTCTAGAAAAAGCATCCAAGAAAAAAATATGTATGTAAGAAAACATTCTACAAGTGTGCAAATCTAATTGCAAGAATTCACAAACTGATTTGAGGATGTACAAAATTCGTCCGTGACTTCACATTTTTGATGCAGCTGTGTGAATGTGTTTTGCACCATATTCACTGCACCAAAAATAGTAGCAAAACTTGTGAGCGTACGAGTTTCTTGATTTGTGATTCGTAGACTAGGATTTGTGCACCTGCAGTGAAGGATTCAAGAACGTGTAACTGTTGTGTTGTGTTTGTGGGAGAGAAAAAAATATCTACAAGTTTGCAACTTTTGTCTGTGACTTCAGATTTACTGATACACATGTGTGGCTATTCTCTACAACTACAAATTCCGCTGTCACGGTCACTCAGTTGTTTTGCACCAAAAATACCTTCATATGGCTGGGTTCTAAGTGAACAATGAATTTGCTCCAACACTAGACACATTGCCTTTGACAAACAACAGAAGACATTAAGCCTATTTATTCTGATGCATTTTATTATTTGCATTTAGCATTATTTTCCCTGTCTGCCATCAGATCAGACATTTTTGGGGTCACGACTCACCAGTTGAGAACCACTAATTTACAGAATATTGCTCCTCAACTTTCTTTAATATAGATGCTTAAAGAGCACTCTGTCCATTTGGAAACACCGATGTGCTGGAATATAGTCTTTTGCACAATAAGAATGAACTTCAAAACCAGCATGACCCGTTTCTGCAACCCCGATTACGTCAAAATAATATGCTAAAAACTGATTATGCAGTCTGCATTCTTTCTCAAGAAAACGCCTCAGGGCTCCCAAAGCAACTTTTCTCTTTCCTCAGGAAAAGTAATGCTATACAAAAATCAGGGATATTTGACTGAGATTAAAGAACAAACCTGTCCACACTGATTGCACAAAGGTTGAATATTGATGCTGTACAGAGCATTACATCCATGGTCATTAGTCCATCGCAAAGAGCCACATTTAAGGACCAGACACCACCTTGAAACTGGAAAGACAGATTTATTGTATCAAAAAGAGTTTTAATAAGTATTTAGAAGAAACTGCACACTTCCTCACATTGAAGAGCATGTTCTATTCATTTCAGACAGGTAACCAACTTTTTTTGGATACAGATTCAGACTGTCCTTGATTCTCTTAATGAGTCAAACTAAACTAATGAGCCTAACGAAGCCACAACTTGACTGATTTAATGTGATGGCAACTTGAGGATAACAAGATAAGTGGCCTAAAAGCTAAAACGCTTGAGAAAGAGATTCAAAGAGGGAGTTATATGTAGTAACCTCTTTTCAAATAAACTATCTATCTATCTACACATACATACACTATAAACACATAATGAATAAGTTATATTTGTCATTTATTATAAATTAGAATGCAACTGTAATCATATCTTAAATTTGTCAGTCTATATGTCTCAGTGCTCATTCTGATACAATGACAAACAGTATTTTGAGATACAGTAGACCTATAGGCTATGCCTATAAAAAAAAAGCACATTTGTTAATATATATTTGGGAACTTAAAACGAATTACGCAATTAACTTTATATGTCACAAACATACAGTATTTGCGCTTAAACACATCACTTACCTCTGCATAGACAAACAGGGGTAAAACCAAAACTGCCAACAGCAGATCTGCCACAGCCAAACTCACTATGAAATAGTTTGTCGTTGTCTTCAAGGCTTTTTCCTTATAAACACTAAGGCACACAAGCGCATTTCCACAAATGATCACTATAATGAGCAAAACCCCAAATATGAGAGCAGGAACATTGTAGGTAAAGAGATCGGGCTGAAATGTACTGTTCAAGCTCGCTACATTCACAGACATTGTTCTTGATCCGAGCGACAAGGGCTTCTTCGGAGAAACTTTTCATAAATGCCTCATGTTGTCCTGTCCACTGTAGTCCATCTCTGCTCATCTTGTGTTAGTCAGAAGACAAGCCATCTATAGCAACAGCACGGCGCCAGATAGAGGCATTGAGTAGGTCAGTCCATCTGCTGTCTCACCTTAAATAACACCGTCCGATAATCTGGGAAAGTCGCGATCTGCATTTCGTTTAATGGGAGCTGCTGTCAATATGAAACTTTTCGACGATGAGGGAAAAAAAAAAAAAAAAAAAAAAAAAAGATAGTGTAGTCGCTCCAACAGCTTAACCAATGTGGACGCACTTGCAGGCGGGCGGACGGTCGGTGTGGCGCTAAGGGCGCTCATTTAAGACTGCAGAGTACAGTACAATTTGAGTAGCCTACACGTCCGCTCATCCTGCCTATTTATACAAGTATAAATAAATATAATAATAAAAATACATAAGCTTAACTATAATATTTAAAAAATCATCATTTATTGGGTACTTTCAATTGGGAGGTGGCTGTCCCGAACCCTTACCCCTAAATTTCAACTTATGAAAATATTGAAATAATTTTTGTATTTTTTTCCATTGTTGTTTTTAAAAAATATCTTTTGATTCTTTTAAAAAGTAAAGTTAAAAAAATTTATATTAGTTTTAATATCATGAAACTTTGGTTAATTAAAAAAAAAAAAAAAAAAGTGTCCTGCATTTTCATGTCACTACCGAAACAGTGTATGTTTTAGTCCATTGGCTGTGATTTTAACTACACCCCTACATTTATGATCAGGAATTATTCCTGTGTCCCTCTCTCTCATAGCTACATGGCGAGTAGATTAATTGGTCCCATCATTTTGACGTTCAAAAGTCTTTAACTTTAAGGAAAATCACTACCAAACATGTATTTTTTTTCTGCAATTAAGCACAATTTTCTGGGTGTAATTTAATAAGATTTAGTTTTTATGCGTGTACAACTGTTCAGAAGTGTGATGGCTAACCATTTGCTGATTAGCATTATTGAGTTAGGCTCAAAAGTAGGCCTAATTATGTCACTACCGTAACAGGCACGGAACGAAAAATGTATGTTTTGGTTATGACAAAAGGGAACACATAATGCTTATTTGCGGGAAAATAAAGCCCACCCAATTTTTGATAAAGTTATGCAGATATTTAGTATGTTTTAGCGTCTTAGTATGCAAGTTAATTGTAGGTTGCCTACAAAAAATGGTCACTTATCCGAAAATGTGCAGTCATGACTGAGACATGGGATGTTTTGTGAAAATAATGTATATTGAATTATCAGCTCAGATGATATGATTGTGTTTGGATCAATGTATAGTCTATTCAAACTATTGAATCCTTAACTTTGAAATCAGTACGATTAACTTCATGCCTTTCACAAAACAAGACACAACATTACACAAAATTACATTTGAAATGTTAAAATTGTAATTGTTATTGAATATACATGTGAAAACTTTCATAAAATAGCAAAAAAACATTAACAAGGTGTAAACAAAATATTAATGTCAACTTAATATTATTTAATTATATATAATTACAAATTTAGGGAGAGGAAAAATATTCCAAATATTTCTATAAATACAATGAGAATTAACCGACTCTGACTTTGAACCAATTCTGTAGAATTATACGGAATTTCCAGGTATATTCAATTAATATATATATATATATAACACACATATACATACAGCTAAAAAAAATCCCTAAAGACATAACCTGTTTTCTGTTTTTCTCCCAAGTGGATTATGTTTTTTTTTTGTTTTAAGATTACCAAGATATGGAATTATAATGGCCTACATTTCTTAAACTAGGATATTTAATTATATATATTAAACTTATGTATAGGTTGTATATAGGGGAGACTCACAGTGTCACACTCTTGTGAAGGGAGGCACACGAAGACGAAGGTAATCCAAATAATATTTAATAGTAATCCAAGATGATGAAAATCACACAACACACAGGGTAACACAAGCAGCATACACAACTAATAACCGGCCAAGGAAAAACGGAAAGGCTCAACTTAAATACAGACAAATGAGGATAATTAACTAACACAGGTGAACAGAATGAACTAATCAGACATGAGGGAAAACTAGGTCAAGGTAAACATGAAAGAAAACAAACTAAAAGTCTATGAACGGAACATAACTGTGACACACAGGTTGTCATACTTGTTCAGTGAATATTTCTCAGGTTAGGTTTATTTTTGAAGTCAGTTTTTGTACATGTACATACCTTAAAGTATTAATAAACAAACAAAATGTAGTAAATTGAAAAATTCCACTCTTATTGCAAGAAACTTGACATTAAACAGCCTATAGGCTTCTCAGCTAAACTAAACAGCAAAATAATTATGAAATACAAAATTCATTCACTTATGAAATAGTAAAATGGACAGAGTATGTTTTGACCAACAAATATGAAAGTGAATAAAGTTTAAAACTTGTGAAGATTTTCACTGTATAAACAAAAAGAGCTGAAACATTCAAATCTTCTTTTGTTTGCTGCAGAAGAAATAAAATTATGCACCTTGTGGAAACATAAGTGTGATTAATGGCACTGAATGTGCAATTCAATTGTACTGTACTTTAAATCATATTTTAAAAGTACATTAGAAAAGCATACTTGCAGATAAAATAATATTCATTAAATAAAAGGCCACTTAAATGTACTTAAAAAGAGTACACTTTCATGACTGTTTTATCACTAACATACTAAAGCAATGTAAAAATACTAGATTACACTGTTAGAAATAAATCTGTAAAATAACAGAAAAAGTACTGGCAGCTCATTACCGGGACATTATCCATTAATTTTATGGACATTTCTGTTAACTCTAAAACACTACACAATGAAGTGTAAAGTTCAAAATGGCAAAATACCTGAATGAATGAATGAATTAGGGAAAATTGGTTACATTTTATTTTAAGGTGTCCTTGTTACAGTGTAATTATACATTTAAGTACTGAGTAATATTAATTAACTAAATGTACTTACTATAGGGTTAGGATTACTTAGGGTTAGGATTAGAGTTTGGATTAGGGTTACTTGCATGTAATAATTATGCATAATTTATTGATATTATAATAGTAAGTACATGTAACATGTATATTGCATTATCAGCTCAGATGATATGATCGTGTTTGGTTCAATGTATAGTCTATTCAAACTATTGAATCCTTAACTTTGAAATGGCAAACGAGATGGCACTAACTTTGGAAGGCACATGAGAACGAAGATACAATAAATAAATACTTTAATGACATCCAGGAATAAGGGAATCCACAGAAGGGTGTACACACACCAATACAAACATGTATGTTGACGTAAAATACCGAACGAAGACTAGAACAAAGGAGTGAGTTTAAATAAGGCAGGCAGATGACGACACACAGGTGATAGGAATTAACTAACAAATCAATGAACTAAACTAGGACAGGAACAGAACAAAATATGAGCACAGATGAACTAAACAGAACAGACGACCAAAACAGTGAAAAACAACAAAAGAGTTCATGACCGTTACAGTTCGCCCCAACCCGGACGAATGACAGGAGGCCAGGGGTGGGGATGAAGGAGGGAGAGCCAGGGTTGATGACAGAAGGGAACTGGAGCCAGCAAGAAGGAGCAAGGCGGGAACCAGGGACACAGCCATGAATAGCGGACCACGGTGGAGCCGAGGAAGGAGGAGCCCATGATGGAGGAAGGGCTGACAGGACGACAGGGGGCGACCGACGCCGGCGGCGCAGGGCGTGGAGAGCCGATGAGCAGGGGCCAGGGAGGATCCGGAAGGCCAAGCGGAGCAGGTGGTGGAGGAGACCGACGCGAAGGCGTGGATCCGAGAGGTCGCGGTGGAGCCGGAGCGACAGAGGACTGAGGTGGAGCCGGAGGGAAGGAGGAGCCGGAGGGATGAGGTGTAGCCGGAGGAGTGGAGTCCCAAGGCGGCGGATGGTCGACGACTAACCAAGGCGGAGCCGGAGGGTCGATGGAGCCCGGTGGACTGACGGGCCACGGTGGAGAAGAGGGAGCTAGGAGCCATGGTGGAGACGACGGGTCTACGGGCCGAGGCGGAGTCCAGGGAGCCGGAGGCTGGTGGAGGAGAGGACGGGGATCCTCCAGCCATGGACGCCGATGGGAGAATGGCAGACCCCGCGGCGGGCTGAGGGTGAGCAGAGGGGCTGACAGGCAGCAGCAGCAAAGGGGCAGAAGATGCGCAGGGATGAGGCAGCAAATGGTAATATGAGGCAGGTGAGGGAGGGTGGTGGGTGATTTGTGAGTGCCAGGGTTTTCAGGGATGGTGTGTGCTGCCCACACACACACACTAGATTGCCACTCCCAACATTGGGAGCACAGCAGACAGAGGAACGATCTCCATGGTCGCAACAGGACAGATAGAAGTTCTAGAGATGGGCAGGGGCATAAGAACGGGCTTCCAATAATAATCCAGTTGAGTCAATAGAGTCCACTGAGTCCAGCGGCAGCTCACCCTCAGCGGTGGTGCAGTGGGTGGGGCTTTCCTCCAAGCCCCCGTGCTTCCTTGCATCATCCACCGGCGCATGCTCATTTGCCGGCTCTCGCACCTGGTCAGATGGGTCAGACTCAAGCTCCGCGGCGATCCTCAGCTCTGTCGCCCACTTTGGCGATGGCTCGTCGGTCGCGGCGGGCTCTGGCTCTCTGTCTGCGGTGGGCTCAGGCTTAGGCTTTGCGCAGTGGAGCGGAGTGGAGTGGAGTGATGTTTGCTGGGCTCTGGGTCTGGAGTGGAACCGGTGAGATGCTCCTCGGCAGGGCCGATGGTGAACGACGATTTGTTGCTCACCAGCACCCACTCCACAAAGGCAGCGAATTAATCCCAAGGTCCACCTCCGGACAACCGTGCTCTGCACTCCTCGTTGAGGCTCGTCCGGAAGAACGCACAGAGGCTGCTGTCCGGGTTGCTGGAATGGTTGGCGACCTCCACAAAGATCGGCAAGCGGACCTCGAGAGGCATCTCCCCCTGCTCCAGCAGCAGGAGGAGGACATCAGGATGATGTCCCTGCTTCAAGAGGGGAAGGAGATCCTTCAGGTAATCCATAAACGAAGAAAATAAAAACTGACAACAAATGGAAACAAAACGGAGAGAAGGGGCGTCGCTACATTAACTTTTTGAGGTTCGGTATTCTGTCACGGCTGTGTCGAGGAAGGCACACGAGAACGAAGATACAATAAATAAATACTTTAATGATATCCAGGAATAAGGGAATCCACAGAAGGGTTGACACACACCAATACAAACATGTATGTTGACGTAAAATACCAAACGAAGGCTAGAACTAAGGAGTGAGTTTAAATAAGGCAGGCAGATGACGACACACAGGTGATGGGAATTAACTAACGAATCAATGAACTAAACTAGGACAGGAACAGAATCAAATATGGGCACAGACGAACTAAACAGACCAGATGACTAAACAGAGTGAAAAATAACAGAGTTCATAACCGTTACACATGTGTAATAAGGACACCCTAAAATAAAAATGTTACCGGAAAATTCCTTCAAATGAATACAGCACACTGTGGCCTATTTTTTACGGATTTTTAAAGTGTAAAATGTAACTGTAGGGTGTTATTCAATATTACATTTCAGTCAAAAGTATACTTTAGTTTACCATAAATGCTTGTCATTACATTTGGCAGTACACTTTAACCAAACATGTTTTAATGACAAAAGTAATTATACAATTGCATATCAAGATGTACTTAAGTCCTACTTTTTATAAAATTTTAACTCTAAGTTAAACTTAAGTTGCTCTTTAGTTGTTCTTAACTAATTGCATTTAAAATAAATTATAAATAAATACATTTTAATTTAATCACAGATAACATGCAGTTAAGTGTTTGAAAACATTATATTCAGTTTGCACTTAAGTATAACTTTTTAAAGACTACATATGTCACCAATAAGCTTCTTCTGTCCTATCCTTTTTAAAACATTCGCACATTTTTAAGTGTGCTTCTTTTTCACAAGGTTAAAATGGCATGAGGTTGAGGAAATGGTGGCAACATTTTAACCCCGGGTTAAGACAATATTTAACTCTGGGTTAAAGTCTTGCTCCATGGCAGGGTTTGCACCACAACCCACATTCTGGTGCCAGAAGCATCTAGTGTACATTTCTAGTCCAGGGTAAACTATGAACAGTGAAAAACCTAGATTAGCAACTTAGCATCCAGGTTTCAAGTTTTCGCTCAGTTCATTTGTAAACCTATATCTTAAAAACATGTTAACCCACATTAACGCACAGTGTAAAAAAAAAAAAAAACTTTAATATTTTGGTTTTTGGTTGACCATTTGTTCTGTTATTCTTTAACATTGAAGGTTTTCCTGAAGTTGCTTCAGTATGCAGCATATGTTTCCTCTGATCATATTGCCTAGGGCTAGGAGATTAGATCTCTGTAATCACGTGTAAGATGAAGGGCTACAAGCAAGATGGTTTTAGTCTGAAGTGTTTTGAACCCTTTTGATCCTTTTTCCTCCAGGGAAAGTAGACTCCAAGCTTACACTCATTGTCTGAATACTGGGACTGTAAAGAATAAAACTTGTTCTCATATTTTCACCTCCGTACGCTCAGACAGAAGATGAATGTGTAAGGTGAGAATAGCAATCTGACCGATTGTGGGGGATGATAAAGAAGAGGCCAATTATAGCAGATAGTTCATTCAGAAGGGAAATAAAGTCTCATATAACTCGTGGGTAACCTGAAGATGTAACCTTGTCTTCCTCGAGATTCTAATAAAAGTAATTTCCACTTTGTAATATGTATAGACTGCAGGCAGTAGTCTACAGAAAGTTCAACAGATGTTGGTTTATATATATATATATATAAAATACATTATGTTTGTACATAAAGGGATAGTTCACCCTAAAATGTCATAATTTACTTACCATCTTATCTTTCTAAACCTGCATGCTGCATGTCTTTCTTTCTTCTTTGTAACACAAAACATTTTGAGAACAAGATTAAACCCCATGAGTCTTTTTTTTCTCTCCAAAATATATTACTCCACAAAAGAAAAAAGTCATACAGGTTTGGACCGACATGGTGAGTAAATGATGACAAAATTGGCATTTTTGGGTGGACTAACACTGAAGCTAATTCAGCTGAACTGATTATAAACAAATGGTTGCAGTGTTCTCAGTGTTACATTATGCTTGGAGTCTCAAAGAAACATAAAACAAACAAAAAAATGCAATTAATTTTTACATGCTAAAATGAAAAGATTAGCTAGTGTGTTAAGTGTATCGGATTGAAACCAAACAGAAACAATGTTACTATATTTTTCTGAAAGTGCATGTCTAGTTACCTACTTGATACCAAACAACAGAAAATTAAAGCTATAATAATAATATCTGCCGACTGGATTAGGTCAGAGTAACATATTACTGGTATTTGAAAGGAAAAGGTTTTCACAATTACTATTATTATTTTTACATGTACAGCTTTGTGGGAAGAAAGTCAATCTCAATAGAAAATTAGGGTTAGCAGGTTTTCTCAGGCTGTTATCAAATCAAATACAGTCTAATTTGATATTCTAAATATTTGAATAAAAGTTTCCACATTCACTATTTTGATATAAACTCTATACAGTACACTGTAAACGATTTCTGTTGTTTACACAGTATTATACTGTTTATCTCAAAAGTTTCTTGCTGTATAAGCTGTGTACAGTGTGTTACTGTAGATTTTGTTGTTTTCACAGTATTATATTGTATTCTCAACAGTTGAGTACTGTGTACACGGTCGACAGTATGTTACTGTAGATTTTCAATGCATTCTGGGAAATTATCAGTTACTGTAAATCTAAATACAGCAGTGCAAATTGACGCGAAAAACACCACACAGAATTTCGCAGGCACAATTGCTATTCCTACATACAAAAAATGCAGGACTGGGTGCCATGCACATGCAAGAAGATATTTTGAAGATTGCTGGTAATCAAACAGTTGGTGGTTCCCATTGACTTCCATAGTAGGAAAAAAAATACTATGGAAGTCAATGACAACCACCAACTGTTCGATTACCAGCAATCTTCAAAATATCTTATTTTGTGTTCAACACAAGAAAGCAACTCATACAGGTTTGGAGAGACATGAGGGTGTGTAAATGATGACAGAATTTTCATTTTTGTGTGAACTATCCCTTTAATTTCTGTCAGTGCGGGGTGCATGAGAGCTCATTTGAAAGAGTTTTTCCTGTGCGACCTGGAAACGTGCTTCATCTGGTGAGTAATAAATATTAATATTTTCATGCATACAGACATTCTAGCTAATAGATTTAATGTTAGTTTAGAATAGCTGACCGCGATTTCGATATTCAAGGTTTATACTCAACATTTTACTAGTGTATAAGCTGTGTACAATACTCTTTCAATGTAGTTTGTGACATGTTACTGTAAATTTAAATACAGTAATATAAAATGACCGCGAAAAACAACCACAAACTGCCATTTTGAGAAGAACTCTTTCAGCTCTCTGAGAAACTTTGAGGGCGCCTTCGCCTCGCGTCGCTGTCTGTAAAGTTCGCCATAAATATCTTGTAAGTGAAGCATCTTTATTTTTTTATGCAAACCAAAATGTCAGTAACGTTAATAGCATTAATGTTAGTTTAGAAGAACTGCCCGCAGCGTTGATGTTCTGTAACGTCTGACTGTACGTTAGAAGCGGATTTCCTTCCTGTTAATAACTTAAAATACTTGATTAGTAAATGTGATTTAATAAACCTAGATCGTATATGTAGCCTCTTACGGTCAGAATTAACTAATAATTCGTTATTTAACCATTTTATGTCGGTGGAAGCCATGGTGCGTTCATTAGTTTTATATATCATATGGTTGGAGATTGAAAATCGATCAGTGTATCCTGAAATCGGATACCCATGGCTAGGATTCGGATACGTTACTTGTTATAAAATTTAAATTTAGATTCCTCTAATCAATTCACGCGCGCTCATTTTCTTGTAAATCAGATTAGTTTTTACACGTCTGTGAGGACCTGACTGGCGATCTAGGACCTTGCGCGTTCAGTGTGATCGTAAATTAATGATTTTTATACAACAGTACAAGAAACGAGATTTAGTAAGTGAGTTATACTTGACAGTTATTCTGTTTTTGCTCTGTTACAAAAAAAAAAAAAAAAAAAAAGCCAGAGCAGAACTTCTTAAACTCAGTATTTTTAAAAAAAAACGACAATAGCTCAAATAGCCTGTCATTTAAGGTCATTAAAAAAAGAGAGGATCATTCAAAACTACTTTTAGTCTACTTTTATTTGGAGCTTAAAGTTAGGCTTTGAATATTTGTATTGAACATTAGTTGGCCACCGTTTTGACTGTATTTTAACTGTTTGTTCTCTTTTGTCCACAGGTGTGAGCTGTGCAGTTTAAGAAGACCTATCCATCTTGACGATTGGTGAATTGTAAACGGTGTGGTTTCTCTGTGGAGACTATTACTGTATTTGTCAGGCATGTATCAAAGAACACAGGAATTTTGCCAACTTTAGATTTTCTTGTGGGCTTGTCACATGCCCTTGTAGCTTTAGGACTGCCACTGCCCTTCAGGCTCACATGTATCACAACCACTCAAAGTGCAAACCAGATGTCAACAGGTCTCACAGATGCATTGATATAAGCTGCCATGTTCAGGGATGTGATTTCACTTCCACAAACTTTTCAAATTTATGTGAACATCTAAAATGACACATTAGAGATGGCAAGAAAATTCAATGTCCTTTTGAAAATTGCAAAAAGAATGAATACATTTGAATTGAGCAGTTTAAACAAAGTCTCCTGAAGAGATACAATCACTTTATATGATGACCAGATTTAAGTTAGGCTTTTATTGACCAAAAAAAAAGGCTTTTTTAAAACTTTGATCAGCAAGGATAAACAAACCAAACCTAACCAAGCTTAACCAAACCTTCTAGTACCCAAACCTCATTGTTCAAACACTCAAACACAACTATTAAAAAAGGTTCAAACATTCACTGATGCTTCAGAAGGAAACATGATGCATTAAGGGGGGTGAAAACTTTTGAACAGGATGAAGTTGTGTAAATTTTTCTTATTTTGTTTAAATATCAATTTTTTTCATTTAGTACTGCCCTTCAAAAGCTACAGAAGATACTTACATGTTTACAAGAAGATAAAATAAGTACAATTTACCTTGATCTTCAAATTCAAAAAGGCTCTTAATGCATCAAGTTTCCTTCTGGAGCATCAGTGAATGTTTGAACATTTTTTAATAGTGTGTTTGAGTCCTAGTTGTCCCTCAATGACCACCAGAACAGCAGACAAAAACAGTTTTTCCCACAGGCTATATTCAGTCTGAACAATTAAACTTTCATAATTATACACCGTCCATCACAACTGACATATTTATCTTTATAATTAAACTGCACAATTGTAAATACCCTATCGCACACTAAGAAACAATCTGTACTTTATCGAACCAATAAAATTTGTCCTTACGTTATTTTCTGTATATAAGTCATATTCAATGTTCTTTTTTTTATATATTACGTGTTATTTACATCCCTACTGTTGTTATTCCTATGGAGGTTGCCATATGTTGGTATTTCTTTCCTGCCGGGAAGCTCCTTGCGTCAAGTCAAAATCCTGTGTGGTAAACCTACTTGGTAATATTAAAGTCTTTATCTGATTGAGGTGCAAAATATGGTATTGCCCCCTGAAGATGAGACAGATCAAGAGGTGAAGCGGAAAATCAGTGTTGAAACCGCCTGTAGATTCAATCGGTTCATTAATGGACTGAAGCTAAATTTGCAATATTTTGATAAATATTAAACATATTATTTTGTTATGATGGTGTATACAGTATATGTATATATATATATATATATATATTAATATATAATAGATATATATATATATATACATACATACAATATATGGACTGATTGATTTAATAGAATTAATTGATTTTTTTGTATTTTATTTCTTTTTTTTTATTATTTAATTAAATTTTTTGTTCTGTTACTCAATAATCAATGTATGAAACTAAGTACTCTTCGGCTCTGAGCTTTGAGAAGATTGTCCCTTGTGCAACACATTCAACAACCTTCTAGTCTGGTGTTTGGACTGGTGGCAGCCAGCATGTGCTACTAGGTTCAGTGCCATCTAGATCCGTTTGTAAAAAAAAGTTAAGTGAATTATTCCAAGCTTCACTATAAATATAGCCTTACAGAAGAAAGGAACGTTTTTTTCTCCATATGACAAGACAATGAATGCATTTTGGACTGTGCATTTTGATGTAAAATACCCTTCTCGAGACTAATGTTTAGCTATAGGATGAGCTAATGTGGAAATAACAGGCAGTGCTAATATACAGTACTTCTTGTGTTTGCTTTCGCTCATGAGTATGGATCTCTTATAATCATGAATATTGTGAATGTGGTCTATACCGCATGGCAATAAACCAAGGAAAAGTCTACATGTTTCCAGCCAGTAATAGATCATGACCCAGATTTTGATCCTAAAACCTAAGAAATAGATGGAATATTGTTTAGATCACCGCAAAGGTGGAGAATGTGTATTTGTTTTGGTTGCGAAGATGGTTTTAAATTAGGTGTCTTTGGACTCCTTAAAGTAGTCTTTGTCTTTGTCATATAAAACCATGTTCACTTTGTATCCTTTCCTTTCATTTGAAATGAGGAAAGACAAAAAAGTATGCCAGCAGTTCAGCGAGGCAAGACATTCTCAAAACTGTGTTCTAAAAACAGCGGGTGACCTAAAACAGGACGTTTTCACTGGCTACACTTCTCCAGTATACTTCATAAACAGCCTCTGAGCAACACCACTACAAACCATGAACCATAATGTTTTTGTGTCACCGTACAACATAACTATCACAGTCAAAGTGTATTGTGCATAATATCTCAAACCCTCTCTGACATCTCTTCTATTTTTGCAGGATGGCTTGTGGGTCGAACCACAGTGAACATTAAGCAGGTTTACATAAGGCTTAGTTGGGAGTATTGCATGAATGTGGAGCTCATTTTATAAACAGTGTAGCACATGTGTGACTATTTGACATCATGTGAGTTACTTTTACCAAAGCAAAGTTCTCCAAAGCTTTATTCCGAGACAATCCTTAGAACTTGTACGTGTGATAACGACTTGTATTTGTACAGGAAATATTGGGTAATTGCCTGACAACAAATATATTGTTGTGATAGGTTGGAGATTTATGTCGCTTAGCTTTTATTCAAACCGTGTATGTAAGATGGGAGCAGATAACTCCAGACGGTAATATATATATATATATATATATATATATATCGAGAGAGAGTGAGAGAGAGAGAGAGAGAGATACAGAGATAAGAAATTGAGATATTAAAGAAATATTTCAACTAAAAATGTAATTCCAAAATTATTATTTCTGTTTTTTTTTATGAAAGGAGAATTTAAAGTGATACAACAAGTGTTCATAGTGACCATGTCTGTCAAACGTCCCCAAAAAGGACATGACACTCTAAAAATTGCTGGGTTAAAAAGGGACAGACCCAGCTTTTGGGTTGTTTTGACCCAGCGGTTGTGTTCAAAACAACCCAACTGCTGGGTCTGTCCCTTTTTAACCCAGCATTTTTTAGAGAGTAGTAGTCGCTCTATATTAATTGGCATATAGTCTCATTTTGCAGTATATTTTTATGATATCTCAGTTGCATACATCATTGTGGTTGTCTCATTTCAGAAAAGTAACCATTATAAAATTGATGTTATTCATATAAGTGTAAGTTATTGTACACTCTAAAAAATGCTGGGTTAAATACAACCCACACTCTTAAAAATAAAGGTGCTTCACGATGCCATAGAAGAACCTTTTTGTCTAAATGGTTCCATAAAGAACCTTTAACATCTGAAGAACCCTTCTGTTTCACAAAAGGTTCTTTGTGGCGAAAGAAGGTTCTTCAGATTACAAAAACGCAAGAAAGAGATGGTTCTTTAAAGAACCTTTGACTGAATGGAACCAAAAATGGTTCTTCTATGGCATCGCTTGAAGAACCTTTTGAAGCACCTTTATTTTAAGAGTGCAGTGCTGGGTAAAATAGGGACAAACCCAGCAATTTGGCTGTTTTGACCCAGCGGTTGGGTTAAATGTTTAACCCAACCTTTTGGGTAGTGATCCTACCACTGGGCCAAAACAACCCAATTGCTGGGTTTGTCCCTATTTTACCCAGCACTGGGTTGTATTTAACCCAGCATTTTTTAGAGTGTAATTTTGCTCTTACTTTAGGATGCAATGTTTACTTTTCTGAAATTAGACAGCCTCAATGACATATACAGCCGACAAATGCGACCTCCAGAGTGTGCAGCCTTCCAAATGAGACACAGCAAACATTTAAAGTCTTATGAATCATGAGACCTTTGTGTGAAGAACACACTGAAAATTAAATCATTATTTACTTAAAAATCTCTGGTTAAAAACCCATGCTGAAGCTTTTATTATGGATAGATGTTCGTTGTCCATTATCTGAAAATCTATGTTGTATTACACCTGTGCAAAATTTCATTGGGACTTCAGATAATATTGATGTTATTTTATTGGCATCCTGTTATGCTACAAGTCATTTAGCAGATTATGTGACATAACATACATCAATTACAGGGAAATTGTTTTGAGGCAGCAGGGTGTTGAGTGGTCTGCTCACCTATTGGACATAACTCACAGATTATAAATCACACCTTTCAAGGAGTGAACCTGCAACGTTTGTGTTACCATCCCTGAGCCTTAACCACTAAGTTACATTTTTCTGTGTTATATCAGCTACTGATTGTGTACTGAACTATTTCAGTCACTGAAATGCTCATCAACTCTGTATCCTTTAATGGTTAGCTTAGGGCTTGTTTTGAAAGATTGATGTTGCCAACCAATATTTTTACAGCTTTTTTGCACCCAGTTACTTTAATATAGCAAGAATTTGTGACATCAATGCTAAAACCTGTTTGGTCAAACCCTGTCCTAGTTGTCAAGCCAAGTTGGCATGGTTTGGGAGAAAACAGGATTTACCTTATCCTTTCTACAGAAGGACTTGTGAAATGGAGCATGCTGTTTTGAGAAGATTAACACATTGTTGGTATTTGTATTTAAATACTTTGCATTCCCCTAGATTGCAATTCATCACTGTATTTATAAAATATTTACACATTGGCAGATTCCTGAAAATTCATAAATCTTTCATGCTCATAAATTATGCTTATCCATTTTAAACTTCACATGCTCCACTTTATATCTACTCAACTCATCTTCAAGGTTTAGCTGGTTAGCATGAGCAGTTAGCCTCTGCTGGTAGATACTGTAATACGCCGTCTGGCTTAACAGCCATTCAAATCATCAGCGTATTCTGACTTAATAAACTCTTTTCCAAGAAACATTAAATTGCAAACATTCCATTTTATTGTAAACATGGTTTGAAATTAACACCTACTAAGTGTGGGTGAAAATCAACCGTGGCAGTTAATGCTATCAAATCACTATAGCCAATTTGGCGGGTTATGATTACTGTATATTCTATCATAATCCCTACAGAAGTTGCCAACACAAAACAGCATTGCTAATGCACTGGTGAGGAGGCGAGAGGCTAAATTTTAAATGCTACAAGGCTTTTGTACAATTTGTAACTTTGCAACTACATGTCAACAGTTATTAGAGTGGAAGTATACTATCTGCGTAATATCTCCAAACAGTTTATTTTGATGGTCCCCCAACAGACAATCAACTATAAGTAACTTTGCAAGTAGGCCTACATGTCAACTTATTCTACTAACCATAACCCTAACCCTTAGTGTAACATAAAAGTTCATTCATACTCTAATGAGAGTCAGTTGATGTGTAGTTGCAAAGTTACTTACAGACACAACAGAATGTCTAAAGGGAACCATCAAAATAAATTAAAATGAGTGAAACCCAAAATTCACAATTCAAAATTTCCTGTGTCGTTTCCCTCTACTTTGCTGTTCTTCTGTAATTCTATCCCACACTACATTTCTTTGAATGCCATAAAACCTAAATCTAACCGTTCTTCACTTCAGTCTAATATTTAGCATTTATGTCTAGTTATGTCTCTTTTCTTTGTATATCTCTTTCTTTGCACTTCAGTCTCCTATCTCATTTCCTTTTACGCCCACATGAGCTGGTACCTATAAAAATGTAACACCTAATCCCATTATCTGAATCCTATATATCATTTGTAATATTTCATTCAAGATATCTGCTCTAATTTTAGTATGTTCTCAGCGTTAACCCTATGTTAGCACAACACTAACTCTAACATATAAATCTGGGGAACATATGAATGAACCCTGGGAACATCGGAATTAACCTGTTAAGAATGTTCTGCGGTCCCTTGAACCAAGAAGGCAGATTTGAGATTACTTGCATACTTTCAAGGTCCTGTTCCAGCTTAGCCCTCTGCATGAATGGGAATGCTACGGATTTCTCCAGGTATAGATAGATCTCCTTGAGTCAACTCACTCATTACTTTAAGCCTGCACAGCACTGACCTCTGCCGGTGAACGAAAAACTTGCAGTTAAAATGGCCTTGCATCAAGTGTGCCTAGCTCACGCCCTGAAAATTGAAGCCAGAACTCTTTGATCGCTCCCTGGTGGCTGGCTGCAGTATACGTTTTCCCAACTCTCCATGTAGAGTTTTCCCAAAGATAGTTTCCATAATTTTAGGTGATTCTTATCATGCTGATGTGTGTTCAAGTGTTCCTTTTTCTAATAAGTTTACTTTTAGTTATTTGAAGCTATAAAAATCAATCAAATTAAATCAGCATCAACAAAATCCATCTTACCATTGAATACAATTACAATTACAAGTGCATAAATAATGTTATTATTGATGTTTTATATATAACATTTTGAATATAAATGAAATGTTGGGGAAACATTTTTAATGTTACTATGATATATGAAACTGCAATAGTTGGTGGCAAGTCTTAATAACTGAATCATAGAATCATTGATTCAACTGATTTATTCAAACCCGCTGATTCATTCATGAATGAAGCAAATGACCACTGTCTTAATGAATGGGTCATTGAGTTGGTCATGGGTTGTTGTTCAAAATCGCAAAGGCAAGCTTCACTATTACAGCATATTATATTTTGTAACACTGTTCTTAAAATATATATCTAAACCCTTATAAATCTGAAAACACTGAAACTTAAATTGGTCTTCTAAAAATTTTATTTAATTATTTTTTAATAAATGGTGCAACATTTAACTCTTTTCAGTGATTTTTTTTTCTATAAGTTTGAACACTTTTTAATTTTACTTGTATATTTTTAATTTGTTTTAATAGGACCGGTTGTAATGGTTTAAATATTTGTTATTTTTATATCTCAGTGACCAAGTCATTTATAAAGTATAGAAATGGTGAAACTGTTTTGAGAGAAGCATTATATTAGCCTGTAATTCTTTCAGAAACCTTGCAAAACAATGCAGCCTAGCTCTGCTGTGCAAGGCCTGCTCAAGCAAATCCATGACAGCAGCACACATCTACATGGCTGCACAATGTGTCTGCTTCATGTGACACTGTGTTCTGTTGTTCCCACACAGAGAAGTAGTGGGGGTGGCAGAGGGGCTTCTTCTTGTTTGTCTCCAAACATGTATTATAGCAGCTTATGTCACGGTCGCATGTGGCGGAGAAGAGCTCTGATTGGCTTGGAGGGAGGCAAAATATTTTCAAGGAAATTAATTAAGTACTATCAACAAATAGGCTAAAATAAATAGCACACTGCATAAAGAGGATGTGTTCTCTTACTCTCAGACTTGGTCAGAGCTGATCAGTGGCACACATTATTGCATAAGACTTCAGAAGACAGTCGGGCCAGTACTTTCACACATCACAGAATCTGAAATCAGAACACTTAAATGTGTAGTGCAGCAATGATTACTAGTGCTGATATATGGTAGATCTCTCATCAAAAAAATATGATCTACACTAGTCCAAAATTTGGAATAATTAAGATTAATTTTTAATGTTTTTAAAAGAAGTCTCTTATGCTCACCAAGGCTGCATTTAAAAAATACTATACTGAAATATTATTGCAATTTAAAATAACAGTTTTGTATTTGAATATATTTTAAAAATGAAAAAGAAACATTTCTTAAATCACTACAGTTTTTTAACCATGATACACTACCATTCAAAAATGTGATAAATAATAATAATAATACTTTTATTCAGCAAGGATGCATTAAGTTGATCAAAAGTGACATTAAAGACATTTTTAATTTTACAAAAGATTTCTATTTCAGATAAATTCATTTTATTCTCTCTAGTCATCAAGAAAAAATACAAAATATATTACATTTTAAAATATACTCAGATAGAAAACAGTTATTTTAAATGATAATAAAATTTCACATTATTACTGTGTTTACTTAATTCGGATCCATGCAATGCGCCTGGTGAGCTAAGAGACTTAAATACTGAGCATGGGTCCTCAATCCTGTATATACAGGTGCATCTCAGTAAATTAGAATGTTGTGGAAAAGTTTATTTGTTTCAGTAATTCAACTCAAATGGTGAAACTCGTGTATTAAATAATTTCAGTGCACACAGACTGAAGTAGTTTTTGGTTCTTTTAATTGTGATGTTTTGTCTCACATTTAACAAAAACCCACCAATTCACTATCTCAATAAATTAGAATATGTTGATTGTAGAATATTGTTGCCAATCAGCTAATCAACTCAAAACACCTGCAAAGGTTTCCTGAGCCTTCAAAATGGTCTCTCAGTTTGGTGCACTAGGCTACACAATCCAGGGAAGACTGCTGATCTGCCAGTTGTCCAGAAGACAATCATTGACACCTTCACAAGGAGGGTAAGCCACAAACATTCATGGCCAAGAAGATGGCTGTTCACAGAGTGCTGTATCCAAGCATGGTAACAGAAAATGAGTGGAAGGAAAAAAAAGTGTGGAAGAAAAAGATGCACAAACAACCGAGAGAACCGCAGCCTTGAGGATTGTCAAGCAAAATCGATTCAAGAATTTGAGTGAACTTCACAAGGAATGGACTGAGGCTGGGGTCAAGGCATCAAGAGCCACCACACACAGACGTGTCAAGGAATTGGGCTACAGTTGTCGTATTCCTCTTGTAAAGCAACTCCTGAACCACAGACAACGTCAGAGTTCTTACCGCTAAGGAGAAGAAGAATTGGACTGTTGCCCAGTGGTCCAAATTTCTCTTTTCAGATGAGAGCAAGTTTGTATTTCATTTGGAAACCAAGGTACTAGAGTCTGGAGGAAGGGTGGAGAAGTCCAGAAGAAGCTCATAGCCCAGGTGCTTGAAGTGCAGTGTTAAGTGTCCACAGTCTGTGATGATTTGGGGTGCAATGTCATCTGCTGGTGTTGGTCCATTGTGTTTTTTGAAAACCAACGTCACTGCACCCGTTTACCAAGAAACTTTAGAGCACTTCATGCTTCCTTCTGATGACAAGCTTTATGGAGATGCTGATTTAATTTTCCAGCAGGATATGGCACCTGCCCACACTGCCAAAAGCACCAAAGGTGGGTTAAATGACCATGGTGTTGGTGTGACTGGCCAGCAAACTCACCAGACCTGCACCCCATAGAGAATATGTTTTTTTTTTTTTTTTTTGTATTGTCAAGAGGAAAATGAGAAACACGAGACCAAAAAATGCAGATGAGCTGAAAACCACTGTCAAAGAAACCTGGGCTTCCATACCACCTCAGCAGTGAAACCAAAACTGATCACCTCCATGCCACGCCAAATTGAGGCCGTAATTAAAGCAAAAGGAGCCCCTACCAAGTATTGAGTACATTACAGTAAATTAAAATACTTTCCAGAAGGCCAACAATTCACTTAAAAATGTTTTTTTATTGGTCTTAAAGTATTCTAATTTGTTGAGATAGTGAAATGGTAGTTTTTTGTTAAATGTGAGCCAAAATAAACAATTAAAAGAACCAAAGACTTAAACTAATTCAGTCTGTGTGCATTGAATTTATTAATACACGAGTTTCACAATTTGAGATGAAATACTGAAATAAATGAACTTTTCCATGACATTCTAATTATTGAGATGCATGTCGATCGCAGGATTTTTTTTTTTTAAATCTTACTGATAGACTTTACAATTATTCTAAAATGTGGAGAAGAGTTACAATATAGAATGCAATACAGTAAATGTGTCTAAATGTTTGGTTGATATCTCATTATTAGTATTAAAAAACTAAAGCACTGATCAAAGATTCCTAAGTAGTGACAGATTAACTAATTATTATTATTAGTATTATATAATTTCTCACCACATTTTTTTGTAATTTCACTTTTTATGAATCCAGTGTTGCATAAAGATTTCATTTACAGTCATCTGGATAGACAGTAATTTAAGCGTATTTCACGTTATCAGATTTCACACGGCCTCCCATTCCATGGTGTTTCCACTAATACAAAATGATCTCTCAAAAACAGATGCAAGTATTTGGGTGGGAAGGAGCACTCCACTTCTGGCAAGCTCTTTAGGCAATATATGACTGTAAGATGAAGTCACAAACATTGCGACTGGAGTCAACTCCCACTCATCGGCCAGCACAGTCAATGCTTTATGTGAAGAAGTACCAGCTGGTGCCACGGTCTCATAGTCCTCCATACTTATTTGTGTGCATCAGAACCTGGGAAATGGACATAATATTTAAGCGTAAATCCATAACTACCATCTTTGGGTGTTTATTTGCATTATTCCTTCACAAAATCTGCATTGCTGATAAAAGTAAGTAACTCTTGTTTCAGTTTTTAGATTTAAGTATTTGCTAAACTATTGTCAGCAACGCTATTGTGTCGGTACGGCATGTGTCAGTCTCTTTTTGTGGGTATTTTTATGATGTAAGTAATTTCAGTTTAGTCAGTGGCAATAAAAAGATGCCATGTCTGTTCATTGTCATTTTCTACAGACCGACAGGAATGCAGAGCTTCAAAATATTGTCCTACATACAGTATATTGTATCATCACAGAAAATAAACTGCCCCTCAAAAGCTTTAATGTGCTATAAAAACTGCTTTGTACAATTTCGAAAAAAAAAACAGCATTTGGAGTTTATATTGATATGTTCACACAATTCAAGAATAAATATGTGCAAATTAAATTAGTCAATTGAATTTATTTAAAAAAAATTTACATACTACAATCAGATTCAGAAAGTTAAATTGACATGCTGAACTGAGTATCATATATCTGTGCATACACATTTATACATGCACACAACAAAGATATCGTATTAATGTATTATCTGTAAAATATGCATTTCTACAAAAAATATTTTTATTATTGTATTTTATTATATTATGACAAAACATTTTTGTAATATCTGCTAGGTAAACAATGGTAATATGTACCTTGGGACCACAAAACCAGTCATAAGGGTCAATTTTTTTAAATTGAGATTTATACATCATCTGAAAGCTGAATAAATAAGCCTTCCATTGATGTATGGATTGTTAGGATAGAACAATATTTGGCTGAGATACAACTATTAGAAAATCTGGAATCTGAAGGTGCAAAAAAAAAACTAAATACTGAGAAAATCATCTTTAAAGTTCTTAGCAATGCATATTACCAAAAATAGTTTTTTTATATAATATATATATATAAATATAGTGGTAGGAAATTTACAAAATATCTTCATGGAACATTGTCTTTACTTAATATCCTAATGATTTTTGGCATAAAAGAAAAATCGATCATTTTGACCCATACAATGTTTTTTTGGCTATTGCTACAAATATAGCCCAGCGACTTAAGCGGGTTTGTGCTCCAGGGTCACATATTTGTTTTCTCTCTGCAGTTTGTACAGTCCCCTCAGAGCCTGTGACAATTAAAGAAAATAACACAGCTGATACAGTTGTTGTCCGTATTAACACATCAACAAAGGATGTAACGCTGAATCTCACGGAGAACCCTTGGAATGCCTTCGATCTGAGAGGTTCAGAACTGATAGCAAAGAAAGGCCTGGACTTTGAAGTATGTTTATTTCATGACTTTCCATTGTCTTGTGCCAATTTGAGTAACAAGGCTATGATGACACTATTGGAAAATCTAGCTAAACCCAGCTTAAGATGGTAGCTATGTTTACATGGTTTCTAGCTGGTCATTCATGGTCCTTATCTGATCCAAATTGATTTAGATAATGGTTAATCAGCCACACTAAATGACAGCGGACCTGATTTAAACCTGGTGGTAGACCAAACTGGACCAGCAACAAACCAGCACCAGCTTGACCATCTTAAACTGATATGACTTTGATTTAACATGACTTGGTTTAACACTGGACTACTCATGAAATACATAATGAAAGATCACAGAAGTTTGATCCTAACTTCAATTTATATTAAATTGTTTTCCAGACACTTTCAGGTCCTGAAGAACTAACTGTCCAGATCCGATGTAATAAAACTGGCCACAGAAGTGTAAGTTACTCAGAACTGCAATTACAAGTATGGATTCTATGCAGATGAATGCAAAGCAAAAAACAAAAGCATTACATAATAAATGAACCCATGTGTCATTTAATTGAAAGAAAAATAGCACAAGCACACTTTTAAAGCACTTTTTAAGGCTTTAAATGACAAAATAATATAAATACTCCACAGAATGAACAAACAAACAAATAAATAAATCACTACTTGGATTTCAATGAACTACATCTGTGATTGCTCCATTAGGATACCTGAGTGACTTCATATATTCACTAAAAATTCCATCTGATTAAATCTGAAACCATCTGATTTAAAGTAATTGCAAGAATGGTTCAGAAAAGTGTAGACTGGTGTGAGATAAGCTCTAGCATTTATCATTTGTTTGCAGATGCCACATGGTAATATGTTATCTAATGTAATGACATCCAATGTTCCAGTCCTTTTGGGGGGTCACTGTTATATCGAGGATTACTATAGTAGTTATTTTGTTGTTGTTCATTCTTAGCATTTCATATTAATTTGTACATTGTATCTACAGATCACTCTGACTGTGATTGTTCGTGTTGTGAATGTCAATGACAACCCTCCATCATTTGACAAGAGCCAGTATGCACTTGACGTAAATGAGGTGAGAGCATATTGTTACTCAACATTTGTCCTAGTAGGACATGTTTTAAATAATTGTTTGTCCTGGAACAACATTCCCAACAACCAATCAATCCAAACCCAATTTTAGAGATAAGGTTAAACTTAAGCTTAAACAACATTCATATTAAACAAACAAACAAAAAACATTCAGGGGTAGTTTAGGGATGGATCATTTTTATATAAATGTTGTTAGGACCAGCAAAACTTGTTGATCAAAGTATATGTTCTTCTTGGCAAAATCATGATTGCATACATTGTACAGTGGGTACGGAAGGTATTCAGACCCCCTTAAATTTTTCACTCTTTGTATATGCAGAAACCTGTGCTAAAATCCTTAAGTGGAAATTTTGTTCCTATGATGTACACACGCACCCCATATTGACAGAAAACACCACAGGAATGTGACATTTTGCAGATTATTAAAAAGAAAAACGAAATATAAGATGGCAAGTATTCAGACCCTTTGCTCAGTATTTAGTAGAAGCACCCTTGATCTAATACAGCCATGAGTCTTTTGGGAAAGATGCAACAAGTTTTTCACACCTGGATTTGGGGATCCTCTGCCATTCCTCCTTGCAGATCCTCTCCAGTTCTGCCAGGTTGGATGGTAAACGTTGGTGGACAGCCATTTTTAGGTCTCTCCAGAGATGCTCAATTGGGTTTAAGTCAGGGCTCTGGCTGGGCCATTCAAGAACAGTCACAGAGTTGTTGAAGCCACTCCTTCGTTATTTTAGCTGTGTGCGTAGGGTCCTTGTCTTGTTGGCAGGTAAACCTTCGGCCCAGTCTGAGGACCTGAGCACTCTGGAGAAGGTTTTCAACCAGGATATCCCTGTACTTGGCCGCATTCATCTTTCCCTCGATTGCAACCAGTCGTACCGTCCCTGCCAGCTGAAAAACACACCCACAGCATGATGCTGCCACCACCATGCTCACTGTTGGGACTGTATTGGACAGGACATGAGCAGTGCCTGGTTTTCTCCACAAATACCACTTAGAATTAAGGCCAAAAAAAGTTCTATCTTGGTCTCATCAGACAAGAGAATCTTATTTTCTAAATATTTCTTGTGAGTTCCTTCTTCAGTGTTTTTTTTATGTGTCTTGCACTGAGGAGAGGCTTCCGTCGGTCCACTCTGCCATAAAGCCCCGACTGGTGGAGGTTCTGCAGTGATGGTTGACTTTCTACAAATTTCTCCCATCTCCCGACTGCATCTCAGCTCAGCCACAGTGATCTTCTTCTTCTTTACCTCTCTCACCAAGGCTCTTCTCCCCGATAGCTCAGTTTGGCCGGACGCCCAGCTCTAGGAAGGGTTCTGGTCGTCCCAAACGTTTCCATTTAAGGATTATGGAGGCCACAGTGCTCTTAGGAACCTTAAGTGCAGAATACATTTTTTGTAACCTTGGCCAGATCTCTGCCTTGCCACAATTCTGTCTCTGAGCTCGTCAGGCAGTTCTGGGAACTCATGATTCTCATTTGTTCTGACATGCACTGTGAGCTGTAAGGTGTTATATAGACATGTGTGTGGCTTTCCTATTCAAGTCCAATCTGTATAATCAAACACAGCGGGACTCAAAGGAAGGTGTAGAACCATCTCAAGGATAATCAGAAGAAATGGACAGCACCCGAGTTAAATATATGAGTTTCACAGCAAAGTGTCTGAATACTTAGGACCGTGTGATATTTTAGTTTTTCTTTTTAATAAATCTGCAAAAATGTCAACAATTCTGTGTTTTTCGTCAATATGGGGGGATGTGTGTACATTAATGAGGAAAAAAAATTAACTTAAATGATTTTTGCAAATGGCTGCAATATAACAAAGAGTGAAAAATTTAAGGGGGTCTGAATACTTTCCGTACCCACTGTAAGTTAAGTCAGACAGCTTGTTCACAGTCAAAGTGAGGATGTTGCCATTCTAGTCCATTAATGCTGCAATTTGTGTGTTGCATAGCTCACACCAGTTAATACCAGCATTGCCTTGATTGAAGCAATAGATGATGATTCTGAGGTTCTGTATTATTCTATGGAACCAACTGTGGTAAGTAATCAATTCCTTTTCTCTATTGAGAAGATAAAAAATATATATATTTCAGGAATAGTTTACCCCCAAAATAAGTGCGTCATCATTCTCTAATCCTCATGTTATTCCAAACCCATATGAGTTTGTTCTGTAGACAACAACAAGAGAAGTTGAGCAGAATGTCCAAGCTGCTCTTTTTCATACACTGAAAGTACCAGAGCCGGAAGCTGTCAAGCTCCAAAAAGGACAAAATCATAAAAGCATCATAAACATGCCCGGTGTGCTGTTTGAAGTCGTATGCTAGCTTTGTGTGAAGATCAGACTGAAGCTTAAAGGTTCACACAAAAATGAAAATTCAGCCATCAGTTTCTCACCCACATATCATTCCAAATCCATAAGACTTTGTACATCTTCAAAAGATATTTGAACGAAATCGGAGAGGTTTCTGGTTTCTGGGTCATTAACCTAAAACTTCAGCTTGGGTAAATCCTTCAAAAAGTTCATAACGACGTAGTAAACATAATCCATATGAATTGAACAGTTTAGTCCATGTTTAAAATTTTTTTTTTTTTAAACACACAATTGCTTTATATGATGAACATATATAGTGAATAATGTAGGCTTTTATTCACATATAAACATTGATCAACACTCATAGAACACATCAAATATGGTAAATGCAAGCTCAAACATGCACGCTTCCAACCTTGTCTCTTCAGAAGTCTTTGGCTAAACCACTCGATTCATATGGATAAAATGTATATTAGCTTTTGAAGCATCAAAGTTGTGAGTGAATGGACATTCAATAAAACGACTGAAAAAAACAACAACTGAGAATTTAGAGCTCCCTGCTGAAAAAAAACAGCATATGCTGATTAGGTATGTTTTGAAGCATGGCTGCTGGTTTGAGCTGGTTTAAGCTGGTCATGTGCTGGTCCTAAGCTGGTCCTAAGCAACTAGCTCCAGCTCATGACCAGCTAAAGACCAGCTCAACAGCAGCTTCAAAACATACCTAACCAGCATATGCTGTTGTTTTCAGCAGGACTGTTGGTTTGAAACAGTAAATGACATTATTTGCATACTTGCTTGGACTATTCCTTTAATATAAACATTTCTTTACAGAACAGATACTTCAGACTTGAGACCATGTATACACCAAACATCCTTGTGAACAAGGTTTTAGATTACGATGTCATCCAACAGGTGAAACTAATCTTGTATGTGCAGGTATGTCAAAATTGTTTCATTTGAATGTGATAATTGTAGAAATTCTCTCCTGATCTCACGTATAACACAAACAATTCTTGACTCTTACAGGATACTCCACCGCCATCACAACTGGTTGAACACTCTTTCACAGCTTCAGCAACCATCGTCGTCAATATTATAGACATTGATAACCGTCCTCCCTGGTTTCAACCATGTACAAGAGTAACCATTGGTAATGCCAAAATCTGCCTGAGCCTGGGCTACAGGGGCAGGGTGAACTTAACAGAGAAACAGGTACATTTTCATTAATATTATGTCCATGGCAACAGTTCACCCCCAAAAAATGCAAATTTGCTGAATAGTTGCTTACCCTTAGGCAATCCAAGATATAGATGAGTTTGTTTCTTCATCAGAACAGATTTGGAGAAATTTTGCATTACATTACTTGCTCACCAATGGATCCCCTGCAGTGAATGGGTGCCGTCAGAATGAGAGTTCAAACTGCTGATACAAACATCACAAAGTAATCAACCAAAACAGTCATCAATTAAATTTTGTGAGTGAAAAAGCGAAGGTTTCATAATTATCATTAAGCAACGTTTTTGTCTCGCGAGGGTAAAATACGAGTCCTCTATCCATAATATTGATTTCTCCAGTTAAAAAAGTGTTTAGTCTGAATCAGGGGAGAAATAAAGGAGAAGTGATAGTTTAAAGTTAAAACACCTTAATGATGGATTTGTTTATTACAAACACGTGGCTTTTCACTTCACAAGTTGTTAACTGATGTGCTGGAGTCTTGTAGGTCATTGTGATGTTTTTATCAGTTGTTTGAACTCTCATTCTGATGGCACCCATTCACTGCAGAGGATCCATTGGTGAGCAAGTGACGTAATGCTAAATTTCTCCAAATCTGTTCCCATGAAGAAACAAACTCATTTAAGTCTTGGATGGCCTGAGGGCCTGAGATTTTGAGGTGAACTATACCTTTAATAAACGCAATGGTGTGTGTTGAAATGATGCATACTAAATTGATATTTCCAGGATGGAGCCTTGCAATTGCAGCCAGGTCCAGTGTATGCCAGAGATGGAGATAAAAGCATAAATGAAGAGATAAGCTATAAAATTGTTCGAGGTATTAAAGCATTTTTCCTAACATAACTGTTATTCCTACACACTCAATGTTCAACATGAACACAATTATTTCTGTAATTGTCTAGGAAATGAGGACAACATATTTCAGATTGATGAGAAATCTGGAAACATATCCATGCTGAAACCAGCCGATATAGCTGGCCCTATATCTCTCTTAGTTTTGGTGAGTTTCTTGTGCATATTCTGAAGACTTTGAGAAGTTTAGTCAACATATGCTTCCTCGTGATATCTGGTTGGGTCTGAGAGCAAATATAATTTTGACTGCTTAATTTTGATAATAGCAACCTTCCTTTATCTGTCCTTCCCAGGCTTCCCAGGTAGTAAATAGAGATCAGTTTGCCACCACTTCAGTCACTATTGATGTAATGAAAAAGAGCCGAAATGCTCCAAGGTTTGAGAAGGACCGATATGAAGGGTATGTTTACAGTAATTCAGGGCCTGAAAACATGGTGCTAAGGGACAGGACATCCAACAGACCCATCAGAGTCAGAGCAAGGGATGAAGATTTCGCGAGTGTAAGTTTTACTTACTTTTTACTTTTATGCAGACATTGTACTGTGATTTACCCATGTGACCTTAGAGCTACATCCTTGATGGTTTTGGAATCAGTTTTTAGGTTTAGGGTTGATGTTAGGACTGGGGTTGGGGCTTAAGCAACGTTCATACCAACTTATCACTCCCCACTGATTTTAAAGCTAATTAATGGTTAGATTTGGGGGTAATATTTGTTTGAGAGAAATGTTTTGATCAAGGATAAATATCCTACTTGGCAACATTATGGTCACCCATAAAGACTGAATATATTTAATAAGAGAATGCCAGTTTCTCCCTTTATTTTTCAGGGAATCAATCCTGACGTAAGATATGAAGTGCAATATAGCAGCTATGTTAATATCACAACAGATGGGTTTATACTTTTGAAGAAAGCCGTTCGGACTGATTCCTTTGCTTTGCAGGCAAGTAAATATGTTTTGCTGCATCTATTTTGAGAATATTTTAACCACTAGTTGATAGTAGTTGTTTGCACATGAAATCTGTATATTTTTTTATCTTTTTATTGAAATACTGGTCAAACTTTATATTGGCAATTTACTACACTAGAAAAATTGTGCAGGACTTACTTTGAAACAGTTTTCACTCTGACTGAGATTTTTTCACTTGCTAGTAAATTTTCACAAATAATTACAAAGAAACTGCGAGTAACATATTGAATTAAACAATGTTTTTAAGTGGAAAGACTGAAATAGTATTTTCTTGTAAAACAGAATGTAATAATTTTTGTTTTATTTACAACTTCGAAAAATACTTTTTTACAATTTATACTTATAGAAAAAGAAAAGAAAAGAAATGTATTTGATATAATGCAGTTGTGCTTATGTTGTATTGCCAAACACTTCCTGATATTGAGGTTGGATATGGGAAAGATTAGGGACAAGTTTTGTGGTATGGGTAGGTTTAAGGGTGGGTAGGGATAATTATAGTGTAATTACAGAACTTAATTACAGATACAGTTTTTTGCATGTTGGTATTGAAACATAAATTAAAGTACAATGTAAATGCATGTATGCACACAATAAATGCATTGTATGAAATAATTACTTTAAATGTTTGTATATAGCAGTTAAATGCATTTAATATAAAGTGGGTCCAAGAGACTTTGTCACTGAAGACACTGCTGTCAGTGTTAAGGCTAAAATCTTCAAAACCTGAATTTGAAAATTCAGTCACACTGTATTTTAGGTACTGTAGCCTTTATTATTAGGTACCAACATTAAATGCCTTCATGACTATGGATTTACTGTATAACTGCATTCTTGTTGTTCTGGAAAATTCCCACATACTGCTACGGCTAGGTTTATATGGGTTAGAGTTTAGGTTAAGGGTTGGGTTACGGTTGGAGTAATGCTAACATTGTAACTACAAATGTTAATTAAAGTACTTCAAACGCACAAACTTGTATGTACAGTACATAGTAAGTATACTGTATCTAATGGTTAGGTACATTGTAACTAAGGCTACTTATAAAGTGTGACTGAAAATTATTTATTTTGTCACCAGCTTCGGGCAGTGGATGTGTCTACTGGTGAGACAGGGACAGCTAGTCTTTCTGTGACTGTAGTACCATGTAAGTTATACTTCAAAAAAGTTTCCTATAAAGTTTAACCCAGGGGTGTCCAATCTGCTTCTGGATGGTCACTTTCCTGCAGAATTTAGTTCCAACCAGCTCCAACACACTTGCCTTGAAGTTTATCATGAAGACCTTGATTAGCTAAACTTTGCTGGAAGTTGGCCTTCCAGGAGCATGACTGGACACCCCTTCTTTAAGTGTTAAGTGTTAAGGTTCCAATATTTTTTTCTGCATGTTACCCGTCTAATTTTTCTCTTTGCACACCCACCATATCAGCAGTGGGGGTCCAGTCGCCTGACGAAGGGTACCGTGCAGGGGACATGGCTTTGCTGGGCTTTGTGATGGCTGCGTTACTGGTGCTTTGCCTCATTGTGATTGGCTATCTGATATCCCGTGTCAAGAAGGGGAATCCTGATGCATTCAAGTCTGAGGTCAGCATCTTCTCATCAAAGCTCAGTGAGTCCAGCTCTGAGTGTCCACTTTGTAAAAGAAATTATGCTTAAGAAAAAGTTCCATAAGAACGCCGTAATCATGTACTACAGCAGGTAAAATGCAGCTCATGAAATTGTGAGATTAACCCTCTGCCCTCATTCAGTGTTTAGGGCCATGCTTGAAGTTTACTCAGCCCCCTAACAGGCCAAGTCCAAGAGATAGCATGCAGTTCACCAATGATGGTTTCTTGAATGAAGGAGACACAGGGAGATCCAGATCCAGGCGAGCTGAACTGAGAGAAAGAAGACTGGATGTAGTTCAAGCACCGAGGGTGCGAGTGATACCTCGCGAGAGACAGAGGCACTGCAGCTCCTGTGGACTCCAGACGCATACCAACCATTCACACCATAGTCCTGCCGTCCAAGCCAGAGGAAAGGCGAATAAGCATAAAGTAAAATCCATTCTGGCTAAAGACAGGAAGAAGGATGACAGACAAAAGACCGTTTGGTTCAAGGAGAGCGAGGATTCTTCAGACATCGAGGTGGAGATCATCCCTGACACCATAGGGCTTAAGCCTGAAGAGGACATGGAGAAAGTCAAAGGAGATTTTGCTTCCCCTCAACTGGAAGACAGTGAAATGGAACTGGGGGAGTTGACAATGCTGAATGTACAGGACTTGAGTAGCAGGGAAACAGCGATTTCTGATAGTAGAGAAGGACTGAACACAGAACGAAGAGATCAGTGAGGATCTCAGAAGCTCTTGCTCAGTAAAACTAGAGCTCTATGCTCATCAGAGACTGAATTCATTTTCTCAAGTTCCCATGAGTTTTGAAATAATGTATCTTTGTGAAAATAAAACCTGGTTCAGTTCAGACATAATTAATCGCAAAATACTGACACATTTATTCATATTTGTAAATAATGAGTCCATTATGATATGCATTTTTCCATTGTGTGATAAGCGTGCTAAACTAATATGCAAACGTGTTGATGTAATATGTCTATAATTTCAGAAAACAATACTTAGAATTTAATTTTGGCTTTCTGCTTTATTTAATGTCAGCTGTGTCTGTGCATAATACATTGTGAAATAGAGTATTTTGTATCATTATGTAAATTATGTAGAAAACATCTAGAATAAAGCAAATCTGAAAGTAGTATCCAGACTTGATGTGGTGCCTGACAAAAGAATATAAAAGACAAAACCAAATTAATTGATATATATAATTAATCTACTTAAATTTATATATCGCATATTTATCAAAGCTATATTTATAGCCTTTATCTGCAGGAGCAAAAACCACAGAAGGCTTGCTTGACTATAGAGGATGTTATCTCTGGATTGTTACACAAAGGATTGGTTGTATCATTATGGTGGTCTTTTCTGGACATTTTGTACCTTTAAATGTTGTAAAATACCAACAAATACCAAGACTCTTCACTGATTGGAAAGACAGGTTTTCATTTGAGAAATGTCTGACCAAGATTCAAACCTTGACAAAGCAAAAAATGGATTATACACTTACAATGAAAGTGTATGGGTCTAGAATACAACAGTTGCCCCATGGACGGCTATTGTAAGTGCATTTCTTACATTTTGAAACAACCTTCAACAGGCAGTCGTTATCCATGTATTGAAGTGTGGCACAAACCCACCACTTGAGGGCTCATTTGGCATGAGTCCTGACGTATTGCACAAAAGCTCCTCTGAAAATAGTTAAAGCTGCAGTCCGTAACTTTTTTGTGTTCAAAATTTACAAAATGTATATAATAAGTGAATACACCATGAATCCATTTTCCAAACCGTGTTTTTGGCTTGTCCTGAACTACGGTACACCTATAATAAGTGTTTATATTCGGACTATTTAGACTGGTTCGGGTAGGTACCGCTGCGGAGTAGTACAGTACCTGAGTGATTCGCCATAGACATAAACAGAGAGAAGTGGCTCCGTCTACAATGTTCTTCCGCAAGACACACGCAGTTCTGTTTATTAACCGCTAGAGCGCCAAAAGTTACGGACTGCAGCTTTAATAGTTAAGATCAACATGTACTGAACTGAAGCAACTTAGGTTTACTTGATTATCCATAAAACCTTGATTTATCAAATATGATACACACACAGAAAAAAAGTTTTAGAGTTCTTACAGAAAAAAGGTCTGTCGATGTATCAAAGTGCTTTAAATGCATATTTGTACATTTGCATTTATTCATTTAGCAGATGCTTTTATCCAAAGTGACAAGCGGTAGATACAATAAAGCACTAAATATACTAAGTTTCAGACACTATTTAAAAGAGTACTGACTAGAACAGAAATAGTGAACAGCATGAGGATTTGAAAAACAGATGTGCTTTAGACATTTCTTGACCCAGCTGTCACCATTATTTGTATAACGCTTTATACAATGCTGTCAAGGTAAGGCTGGGAAGGTCCTTTATCCAGCTAGTAACAGTGAAAGTGATTTTCATGGAAGCGATCTTGTGCCTTCCTGCTCGCTCACTAACCACAGGCTTGCCTAATTGTCAAACTGTTAGTAGACATTGCAATATCCATGTTAAAATGTGATAAGAATAAGAAAATAACATTTTACAAGTCAACATGCAGATTTGTGAAATTCATTAAAGGGATAGTTCACCCAAAAATGAAAATTCTGAGGTTTATGGCTTACCCCAGTGCATCCAAGATGTAGGTGACTTTGTTTTTCAGTAGAACACATATGATGATTTTTAAGTCCAGCCGTTGCAGTCTATTAGTCTTATAATGCATGGCAATGGTAAAAAAAAATCTATGAGAGTAAAAAAAAAAAAACATGCACAGACAAATCCAAATTAAACCCTGCGGCTCGTGACGACACCATTGATGTCCTAAGACACGAAACGATCGGTTTGTGCGAGAAACCGAACAGTATTTATATAATATTTTACCTCTAATACACCACTATGTCCAACTCATTGTTTACGCAGTGCACAGTCATTGTAGGTACGACAGCTAATCAAAATGGTACTTACTTGCACTAATCCGGATTGTTCAAACCGACTTAAAACTAAAAGATTACTCTCTCGCTGATGTGAACTCATTTGGGAGTGGTGACTTTCCACGTATTCACAACTTCTGAGCCCGCTCGCCTGAAGTTATGGTTGATTGCTCTTCAGCTGGATATCAACACACCCATTAACGTAAACTACGGCAGAGCACGTACACACCTCACGCACCGGATGTCGTGCGCGCGCTCAAAGCAGTTGGACATAGTGGTGTATTAGAGGTAAAAAATTATATAAATACTGTTCGGTTTCTCGCACAAACCGATCGTTTCGTGTCTTAGGACATCAATGTGTCGTCACGAGCCGCAGGGTTTAATTTGGATTTGTCTATGCAGGTTTTTTTTTACTCTCATAGATTTTGTTACCATTGCCATGCATTATACAACTGATAGACTGCAACGGCTGGAGTTAAAAATCATAATTTGTGTTCTACTGAAGAAACAAAGTCACCTACATCTTGGATGCCCTGGGGGTAAGCAGATAAACATCAGATTTTCATTTTTGGGTGGTGAACTATCCTTAACTAAAAGAAAGAAACAACAATATATTAAACCTCAGTGGTTGAAAGTTGGTTTTATCCTTTTGTCACCAAGCCACAAAGTACTATTATAAAACTGTTAGATACCATGGAATTAAGAAGCCATTCATGCCATCAAGCATTCAATCAAAGTTCAATATATAGTGGTTATATAGATTACTTTTATCTTAGCACAATTTTTCTGCAGTTTATATTATGCATTTTGTGCAATGTTTGTGAATGTTTACAAAATAAATCAGAAGTCAGAAGTCAGAAAGAGATTTATTACCAAGTATGTTTACACACACAAGGAATTTGACTTGGCGATAAGAGTTTCCAGTGCAGAAGAAAGTATGGACATAGTGCAGACATACATAATTACACAGTAGAAGGGGGATATAAAATAATATAAGAAAAAAACATAGAATTAAATAAATAAATATACAGAAGTAGAAATATAGAGAAAAAAATAATTACATTAAAATCAAACATGTAATTGTTTAAACGAATGTACAGATATGTTATTTACAAGTGTGCGGGGAAAACACTGTTCTTGTGCCTGGGTGTTCTGGTGGTCAGTGCTCTGTAGAGCCGACCAGAAGGCAACAGTTCGAAAAGAGATTGAGCTGGGTGTGGGGGGTCCAAAGTAATTTTCTTAGCCCTTTTCCTCACTCTGGAGGTGTAAAGATCTTGGCGGTTGGGCAGGGGAGCAACAATGATCCTCTCAGCAGTCCTGACTGTCCGTTGTAGTCTCTAGATGTCTGATTTGGTAGCTGAACCAAAACAGACAGTTATGGATGAACACAGGACAATGATGGCCGAGTAGAACTGTGTGAACAGCTCCTGTGGCAGGTTGAATTTCCTCAGTTGGCAAAGGAAGTACAACCTCTGCTGGGCCTTTTTAGCTATGGAGTCTATGTGAGTGTCCCATTTCAGGTTCTGACAGATGGTGGTGCCCAGGAATCTGAATGACTCTACTGCAGCCACAGTGCTGTCCATGATAGTGAGTGGGGGGAGTGCAGGTGGGTTTCTCATAAAGTCCACAATCATCTCCACAGTTTTGAACGTGTTGAGCTCCAGTTTGTTTTAACTGCACCAGACAGCCAGCTCTTTAACCTCCTGTCTGTAAGCAGACTTGTCTCCGTTGTGTATGAGGCCGATGACTGTAGTGTGTGTCATCTGCAAATTTCAGGAGCTTGACAGAGAGGGACTTTTTGTCAGTGCATTCGTTCGTAGAGAGAAGAGCAGTGGGGAGAGCACACATCCATGAGGGGCGCCAGTGCTGATCATGAGAGTCCTGAATGTTAGTTTGTCCAGCCTCACTAGCTGCTGTCTGTCAGAAAGCTGGTGATCCATGACGATGAGTGTATGGGCACGAGAGATGGGAGTTTGGTCTGAGAGAAGATCAGGCATGATGTTATTGAAAGCCAAACTCAAAGTCAAAGTCAAAGTCTGCTTTAATGTCAATTCTGCCACATGTACAGCACATACATACAGAAGTCTACAAACAAGATCCTTGCCTAGGTCCCAGGTCTATCAAGATGTTGCAGAATATAATGCAGCCCCATGTTGACTGCATCATCCACAGACCTGTTTGCTCTGTATGCAAACTGAAGAGGATCCAGAAAGGGTCCAGTGATGTCTTTCAGGTAGGCCAAGTCCATTCTTTCAAATTACTTCATGATCACAGATGTGAGAGCAACAGGTCTGTAATCATTAAGGTTTATGACATTTGCAATAAAGTCATGACAACATGGTTTGATCCTAGACATCTGAGAACTCTATTTGTTCATATTCCTCCAGCATATCTGCAAGGTATTTTGGTCATTATGGCAGCATTTTTATAAGAGCTCAAACTGTCTAATAGTATTTTTGGAAGACCAGTAAGAAGTCCATTATTAATCATCCCTGCTGGTGATGAATGCATGAATAAGCTTCTCTGGGTCTTGTTTGGACACAAAGGATTTCATTTGTGCTGTTTTTTAGATGGTAATAGGCTGATTTAGTTTTTGCTATTACGTGGCTCCTGAAGCTAAGATCAGATTCCAAAATTATACCAAGATTCGTGACTTATGGAACTGAAAACCCCTTCCACAAATCTATTAGCAAAGGGTAAATGCGACGCTCACTTTAAGGAAGTGATTTTATCGTTTATGGTCTTGTGACCCAGGGTGATTCATTTTAAAGCTAGATATGGCAGGATAGCTTGAGTTAACATATTATCAGAATAATTCAAGTTGTTTTGTTGTGTTGTGACATATTACACACATTTTCATCATGCATATCATGTGAAATTTAAATCAGTTTCATTGGTAAGAAATGTGTTTTACATTAGATAAATATGATATGACTATCTGCAGGGTTCAAAGAAGAGACGGCATGTTTAATAAAGTTAAAAGCAGAGAAGCAACACACACGAATATGCATATTTAAAAAAATTCATTATAAAATGTACACTTATGTGCAACATATTAACAGCAATAATAATATCATCTGTTGTAGCTGCCTAGCATGGTAAAATTTCAGGTGAAGATAATGAGGAAATTACGTTGGCTTTCACTGCTTCCTTCACCAAGTGCATTCCATACAGGGTTCCAATCAACTCAACTCAACTCAACTCAACTCAATTTTTATTTATAAAGCACTTTCAAAACCATTCAAATGGACCAAAGTGCTGTCCATAAGTAAAAAAATAATACTAAAATACATGCAAACATAAAATGGCAAATGCGTAGAAGATGATGCATCAGGAAACACAATGGCAATGCTATTGGTTGAATTTGCAGGTGTGATTATCAACAGAGAAGATCATTTGAAGAGTTTTTTACACTAAAATGTCTGCAAATGTTTGCGAAACAAATTTTGTTATCATACTATAGAGCTATCCTACCATAGCTCTATAGTGTTCTTGTAGCTAGTAACAGTAGAGTGTGGCACCAGTAACATCAAGGTTTGATTCACAGGAAATCAATCAACTGGTAAAAAATGTATACATTGATTGCAATACAAGTAACTTTGGATAAAATCATCTGCCAAATACAAATACATATACATAATCTATAAACTAGTGCAGCCATATATTTAACCTAACTTGCCATTTCAGAGTATTATTTTGCTGCATAATATTGCAGTTTATTTGTCATTTGTAACGTTAGAAAATGTTATATTCTTGATACACTAAAAGGTCTATAAAACATACTATGTACTGTGTTAATATCAATTGTGTGTTGCATTGTGATGTGTTTTAGGGTTAAAGGAAATGTCCGAAACTTAACGGATAACATCCCGAAATTTACCAGTTTACCAAATTACCAGTACCATTTCCATTTTTCTTCTTACAGTGTAGAAAAAAAAAACGTTTACAAAAAGATCATTTATTTACCTGAACAAACTAAGGCATGATTCTTCTTGCAGCTTCTTTAATACATTTGTTGGGAAAATCGTTTGAAAGGATTTTTCTTCGTCAGTGCTCCATCATGATATTCAAAGATATTTTTTCAGGTTTCAGGTTTATCAATTAAATTACTGTATAATGCAATAGTTTCCTGCACTTGGATGCAAAGCTTTCTATCATTTTAGTTAACCACTGACACAGCTTAGCCCGAAGCATCTCACACACTTTATTCCACAGCTGTCATTTGATCAAATAAGCTAAATTTAATCATTTATATTCAGCTCAGAGGTTTGCATGGTTCTTTTACATGATAAAATTATTTTTACCCATTATGTATCAATTTTATTTTGACACACACAAAACCGTTTTTAGCATAAAAATCATGAAGTTTTATGCAGTTTGGTAGACTATATGGGGACACATCTTACCCCACTCTCTGTCTCCTGATGAAGATTTTAGTGACGAATATTGTGAAATATCTTCTTTTGTGTTCTGCAGAAGTAAGTCATACAGGTTTGGAACGATATAAGGGAGAATAATGATGACAATTTTAATTTTAGATGGCGTATGCCTTTAAAAACTATATTGAAATAAATGTAATATTTTACAACTAATTTTAATAAATTACTATGAATCATGTACAACATATATTAATACAGTTCTGCGAGCACTGTTTCAGTCCTCATAATATCTTTACATTTTAAGTGATTTTTTTAATTCCAAATTTACATATGCTTTGTGAATTCAGTGACAAAGAACAAAATGTACATATTTAATATAAATAGACATTAGGTTTAACTTGGTATGTTTGTAGGCCCAAAAAATACAACACCTTTAAAAAGTCACAGACAGCAACCACAGTCATTCGTCGATCTTTAAATCATAATAACCGTTTGATTGATCCGAAATAAAAGAACAGTCCACTGTTTCATTTGCTGACCTGAACCTGTCTGAAGTCCTATTACTGTTGTCAGTTTAAGGTCGGTTGACCGGATTCTTGGCAGCGTTGTGCGTCAATCACGTTCAAATGAATTCCAGTATGTGCATCATCCAGGTTTTGCTTGCTGCCTCCACTGTATCCATGTAGTTTTCCAGCGTTCGAGATAACAGGCGAGGACATGCGCCAAAAGAAACCGTGTAACATTTTCCTAAACTCCCGTCGCATCAAACAATACAAAACTGGGTTTAAACAACTATTGGTATGAGCAAGACAAACAGTCACGGGGAAAACATAAGTATGCACCATGTAGTATGTTTTGTCCCAGTGCACCGCGTTCAGTTTCACCAGCACGCCCCAGAGGGTGATCGCATGGTTTGGCATCCAGCAAATGAAGAAAGAGAGGACCACCACCGTTACAGACTTTGCTACTTTAGATCGCCTTCTTTGGCGGGTATTAATGCCCCTCTTTCGGATAAACCTCAAAAGTAATAGATAACATACTGAGAGAATAAACATGGGCAATATAAACGCAATGACAATTTTCTGAAGGTGATACAGAGCGAGCCAATCCTGGCCATCTGGAAACTTGAGGAGGCAGAGTTTTTCACCTGCCACAACTGTCACGGTGGAGAAAATGGAAGTTGGAGCTGTTGCCACAGTCGCCAGGATCCACAATACAGCACAGATCCACTTCACAGACACGGACTTGTTTCGAGAAGGGATCTTTAAAGCAGATGCGACAGACCAGTAGCGCGTAATGCTCATCGCGGTGAGAAAAAAGACGCTGGCGTACATGTTCATCACAGTGACTGATAAAATGATCTTGCACATGGCGTTCCCAAACGGCCAGCTGAAATCCAACGCTGTATCTACTGCCCAGAAAGGCAAGGTCAGAACAAACTGAAAGTCGGTGACAGCTAAATTGATGACAAAGAAATTAATGATGGATTTTTTTCGACCTTGTCTTATCTTCATAAGGAAAAACACCAAAAGGTTTCCGACCAAACCCACGGCGCACACCGCGGAATAAACCACCGAGATGATAATCCGCAGGACGAGGCTGCCGTCAGCAGTCACATCGATGTCTTCCAGACTGCTGAACTTGTGTTGATCCGTTACATTTCTGTTCAAAATCCCCCATCCGCTTTGGTTGAGAATGCCACCCATTGTTTCCGAAAGAAACTCTCCAACAGGTGCCTGGTGGACAAGGCTGTCTACTGATCGCATATCAGTTCATCTTACATTGTTCCACACATAACAAAAGTGGTTTTAGATAGCAGTGGGTTCCTATAGGTATAAGTGATGTGTTTTGAACACACAGTGCACCTGACAGCCAACGTTTTATGCAGAAGCGCGCGGGGAGCGCCCGTCTGTAAAGTACGCGCACTGGAGAAAGCAGATGACTGACTTAAAGCCGTACTCTTGACGTCATGTAATGCTAACGCATCTGAACAAATTTTAGGGAGGATGACGAAATAACACAAGATTCTAAAACAGACCTCTTACTTAATTATTAAATAAAAGCAAACGGATAACACATGTAAAAGCACTTAGGCTAGTGCATTTCAAGAGGTTATTAGTCATTTATTAGTCATAGTTAATTCAATGTCAAATGGTTTAAGATTTAATTCTAGTATAATTTTCTGTTATGTTCATGCATTTATGTTTATCTTTTCAGTTCCTGTTGATAGCTCATACTACTCCTAGAGTCAATAAAGTCTTATCATATATCATCTTAAGCTTCTACAATTTTCAATGCTAGATGGGAATGACTTCATAAATTGACATAAAATATGTTTCATACTACTGTGTCCACTAGATGGGGCACTTGATGGACACTCTTAAACACCAGCAGCTCAGTTTGTTACTCCCTTAAAAATCAGCTAGCATTTTCAGATTTTCAATTTTCAGCCTTTCAAGCCAGGAAGGAATGTCAGTATAGAGAATTTACTGACTTGCACATACGTTCATTAGTCCAGCACAACAATGGACAATAGTAGGTTTTAAAGGGATAATTAACCCCAAAATGAAAACTCTATCATCATTTACCTTCATGTTGTTTCAATCTTGAATGACTTTCTTCAGCGGAACAACAAAATGTTCCTTTCATTGTCCAAGTGGAAATAAACAAATAGGTAATAATCATAATTAAAAGACGATAATGATGTTGATGATGCACCTTGGCTTGAAGTTAAAGGACAGGCAGACCTATATGCCAAATATCAATGATGAATTCCATTATAGAACAACTGGTGATTATTGTGATTCATTTTAATGGCATCAACATGGACACATCAGTGTGCGTTCTTGCATTCAAAAACAGCTACCCGAAACTAAAAGGAATTAAACAGAATTCAGATCGAGTTTTATAGCTGCAATGACAAATGAATGAAAAACAACGCTCATGACGCGAGACGCGACGACCGAAGACGCGACAGCCAAAGACGACCGCATAATGTGTTCATAATCCAAAATATAAAATTAGACAGACTGAACTCAAGAACGCGTCCTGTGTTTGTGTTCCTTGACAAATGGTTAAAAAGTATTGTTTAAATTATGGGAGTCATTTTATTATAGACACGTTACAGAATGGGTTCAGTCTGACACATTGAACACAAAGAGAGGGTCCTCCTACTAGAGGATTGAGAGGGCGGAACTTTTACAAAGTTTTGCTGAAACACAGTTCGCTGCTCATCTGTAAGTGCAGTCGTCCCAGTTGAATTAACGGAGCCCCAAATCGCCCATGCACCGGATTCACAGACTTTATCATGCTACATCATTTGTCTCGGACTGATGAGCACTGCAGATCTCTGGCTTAATAAATGCAGTACCGTTCTTTTGTGTGATGGGTCCAAACTACCGATGCATAAGGCTGAGGCAGAAGTTACTATTCAAACTATCTCCATTTAAATGGACTGTAGATGTACCAGGAGTGATCTGTCTTCTCCTCTGTGCAGTTTGACATGATGGTTCAGCTGGACTGCGGCATTAACGTTTTGGGGCCAGCAAGTTTCTCTCTCTGCTTTGTGATAACAGCTGGACTTCTGTTCACATTCGAGAGCACAACAGTTAGCGGATATAATCACAACACAGGTGAGTTGAGCTTGTGTCTAATTATAGTCCCACGCTGTGATTTTTAGCATTTTTTTGCCTCTTTGTCAGTTGATGTGCGCGTGTGCGCATAATGGAGTTTGTGTGTAACAGTGGCCTAAAAAGTATTTTTGGCCACTTATTTATAGAAATGTAGCCCAAGCACACATTGCAAGCAAAATATTTAATAAAGAGAATTTGCTTGCCTTCTGATTTTAAAACGGCATATTCTGTTTATTAAGACAAAAAGTATTGTGACACTGTTGTTAAACATTAAGCGGAATGAAACATGCGCATAGTTAACGTGATGAAATACACCTTTATTCTCTTGAGGACTTGTGGGAAACTGACTTCATACATCCTCTAAAAATCACTGCAAAATCGGTAATTTCCAAAATGGCTCATAAAAGTGAATTAGTTCTGGAAAAAGCCCTACTAAAATATCTACAGATGCCACTTGTCATATTTTGTCATCGAATGCTTTGGCATTTATGCATTTTTAAGTGCACAAATACTTTGGGGATCATTACCACTGTCAACCTGCAATAAGTGGAAGTGAAATATTTGGCCTAGTTTATGACTTTAAACTCTTAGCAAATACTATTCTAGCTCTGTCCTGTTCCCTGGTTTCTTTCTGAGCTGTTTATTTAGGCCATGATTTGTGATGGCAAATGGTATTGTTTCATTTTTCTACTGGCGCGCTATAAACTATGAATTCATCTTTCTTGATTAGGTTATTTGAATGGAAATGATCATTTTGGGTTACAGTTCACATTGCAGTATCCATTGCTGCTGTGTGAAGCTACTGGATAATAATAATAAACAACAATAAAACTTTAGAACTGCCTGTAATAAATAGTTTCAGAGTAATTTATAGAGCTGTTGTGAATAAATATATTAAAGTGTAAGGTAAAAAGGATTCTGCAATGTGAATTGTTTCTATTTAGCATCACATCACTTTCATTTGGCATTTGTGTGCTTTTGACTTATGTTTGCACTGATGGCGTATACTACATCCCCCACTCCATATTCCGTTTCTTGGCCGACACTACCCCAATGCTGTTTCCCTCTGCTTCCACAATCATGTAGGTCAAAGCAACAGGGCTGCCAATGAACAGACTGAAGGCATATAACAAAGGCTGTTCACATGTTTATACTATAGAGTCTCTAGGGAAATATTTCAGTAAGGAGATTGCAGATTTGAGAAGTTATTTTAGTTTTTACTTTACCACATTATTACTATAAATCTCTCCGTAAGTGTATTATTCTGGTCTGTTGTTTGAATAGAATGACGGACTTCAGCTTCAATTATTATGATAATTCATGGATTTGTTCCATGAATTATTTAATACGATTCAATTGCTTTGCAAGCCATAGGAATTTAAATGATTTGCTTATTAAAACCTATGCAAGCACAAAATAAAGAGCAGAAAAGTTACAGTGTTCCAGTTGCAAAATTGCAGTCACACTGCACACAATCCCCAAAAAACAGTGCATTTAGTATAACCTTTCGGGACTTTGCAGACTCTTGTTTTAAAGTTTGAAGTCTGATAAACTGTCTGTGTTGTTTGGTCATATCTGTAGTGCATTGTAAGATAATAGTAAAGAGTAAATCATGTCAAACGTAATCATTTAGTTGTTTGTAAAATTCATTCAATATACGTAAGACACATACAGAGATTTTGACATTTTCTGGGGGAAAAAAGTGATTATCAATGTAAACCTATGCACACCGTGCAGTTCCAGGGCAGAGTGGTTACCAGAGTGTTGCTTTCTGATTTATAAAATGTTCAGAGTGGTTTTAGCTAGTATGCTATGTTGCTAACATGATCTTGGTAGTTTATGTTTACTTACTAGATTAAGCCAAAGGAACCCATCCATCTCTGTGATATTTTAGGGCTGATACACCAGCTGTAAGCCTAGTTGTAAATGGGCGCTAAGTTTATGCACTACTAAATATTTGAGCATTTGCACAATTAAATTAGTTGTATTACTAAATATTTACAGAAGCCTCCAGACAGCAGTAATGGCTGGAATAATGAGCTCATGTCTTGCCTGATAGATATTAATCCTTAAATTCATTTATATTTGAGAGAATATTATGTGAAAAGCTGATTTGTTTGGAGCGCTTCATCATAATACCAATTTAAACAATGCGCTTTCCTGTGTATGCCATTTGTGCATGCAGGGTTTAAAAAACAACTAAAAACCATGGAAATAAATGTACATTTTCCAGGTTGTTGTATTAGTATTTATTTACTGCTTTTATTAATTTGATATACTATTCTTAAAGATTTATTATTTACTATTTACTAATTTCATTATTATTACTTACCATTGACAATTTTGTAAGGGAAAATAAGGCTTCCTTGGTAGATCAATATACTCATATTAAAGGGGTCATATGATGGTTGCTAACAAAGAACATTATGTGTGTGTATTGTGTATGAAATGTTTTATAGCGGTGTTTTAAGGTTCAAAAAGCACATTATTTTCCACATACTGTAAAGACTTTCCGCCTTTCTGAAATGCATAGATTTTGACAAAGATCATCGTTCTGAAAAGCGCGGTGTGCTTTGATTGGCCAGCTATCCAGTGCGTTGTTATTGGCCGAATATCTCAAGCGTGTGATGTAAATGTTACACCCCTTACCATATTGTTATGCCTTGTCCCGGCCGGAGCGACGATACATAAACATTAAAACCCATTATAAATGAGCCATTTGTTGCATCCAGTGGTGACTTAATTACAGATTATAATGACTTACACTGTCTTTTTTTTTTTTACGGCGTTGTGTTGCACTCCGCCGGCGGACCCAAAACCATGTCTCTGTAGTCTACTCCAGTGGTTCCCAACCCTGGTCCTGGAGGCACCCCAACACTGCACATTTTGCATGTCTCCTTTCTCTGACACACCAGTTTCAGGTCTTGGAGTCTCTACTAATGAGCTGATGACCTGAATCAGGTGTGTTTGATTAAGAAGACATGCAAAACGTGCAGTGTTGGGGTGCCTCTAGGACCAGGGTTGGGAACCACTGGTCTACTCTACCAGAATCAGAAACAGTCCTCCTTAAAAATGCGCTGCACACATCGGAATATTTGGGTTGAACTGTTTTCTTGAACAGTGTTGTACATACAACTTAACCACTGTTTTCTAGTCATGTCCATTTTTGGAAGAACAAACAAAGTAGTTTAGCTTTCGCAAGTTAAAACGAAACACACAGCGTCCTTCACCATGGCGTCTGCGGCAGCAACAAAAGTTCGTGTCCTGTCTTTCTTTCGTGAACATTTTGGCGTGTTAGCAAATCTCCACACAGTGATGTAAAAATTTTAGGGGCGGTTTAACAAGGTGTTTTTAGGTAGTCGTGGACGAGTCTTAACTTGTATAAAAGAATATCTCTTGTTGTTGAGACTTTAGTCTTTGAACTTTAGGGATCTTATCTATTCAAGAACAGCTTGTAACACTCCAAAGAGAAAGGAAACTTGAAATCGCATCATATGACCCCTTTAAATCAACTCAAATACTTTAACAGAGAGCTTCTTAATCTACTTGAGGTAACCAAATTGATAGTAGTTGCAAGCTAAGTAGTCCCTCTGTGAACTTTACATCCCATTTTAAGTAAGGCCTCTAGAATGGCAGGTGAAACCCAATCCAGACTGCTGTATGGCTCAGGTCAATTCAGATTTATTTTTTTTTTACCAGTTTTGTGTTTTAGCACCAAACTATTTAACTATTGCACTTCTTCACGTGTGACAGTTTTTAATGGTTACCCTGCTGTTTTTGTAGATAGTACTGTTGATGGACTTCCCAACTACGAAGTTGTTCATCCTGTCAGAGTGGATTCATCAGGACATTTTTCGTCCAATCTTGTGTCCCACCGCGTGAGTCGAATTCAAAGGAGAGAGACAGTAAAAAACAAAGAGAGCCTGGCCCAGGTGTTTTACCATCTACAGTATGGTGGTCAAGACCTGCACTTTAACCTCACCCTAAACCCTCATCTATTAGCGCCTGGATTCCTCACAGAGTGGAGATACGGTGGTGTGCAAGGGTCTTCATTACATAGCCATGGCCACTCTCTCTGCTACTTCCTGGGAGATGTCTGGAGCAGTACATTGAAGTGGGGTCAAGCAGCTCTGAGCACTTGCAATGGCCTGGTGAGTTTGTATTTTGTTCCCATGTGTTCCCAATTATGTAAAAATATGGAAATATTTGATCAAATATTATAAAATAATATATTATTTAATAATAGTTCTTGACACTGAACAACATCCTTGTCTATTTATACTGTAATTTACCATATATTTAAGGGGTAGGAAGGAATTTTTGCTTGAATTCACAGAGCCTGTGGCATTCTTGTTTTTTGGTGGACTCCCAATGAGTAATCTATAGGCTACCGTAGAGGACCTTATGAGCCTCAGGGCCTGGGCAACATTCCCAGAAATCTCCCATGACGACAGACTTGGGAATAGGTTAGAGGTTAGAGTAAGGGTTAAGGCTATCATTGTTTGGAAGAAACATTGTTTCAGGCCAAACAAAGGATGTTGATACAGGTGATCCATGTAATCCAGAAAAATGTCCTACTTGGGTAAATCGCATCATGTCACTTACACAAACAGCTGACCCTGTCTTTTTTACATAAATAGAGAGCTAACTGATTTAGGGTCATTGGCATAGCACTTGTTTTCTGTCCAATTGGGGGGGGGGTCCCCCCCCCCAATTGATTACTATTAGAATTGTATTTATTTTAAAATACTTAAATTCATTGTTGAGGACACAGTAAACCCCGACCACACCTTGATATATGTTTTACCAGTATTTCATGTAATCTAAAAAGCCTTTATTTACAGATAAATAGCCAAAACACTCACAAAGGGCGTTTATGTCAGTATGTTCCTCAGACAATAATTGCACATTATTAGAATTTCAGTTCTGTACTTCATGATATTTGCTCATAAAGACACTATACATCACTTAAATTTAAATTTAAAAATGATTCGCTTCCGTGACAAACACAACTTTCACATGCATCTGATTAACAGATGAAAAACACGCTGTTATTTTGCTATTGTTCATTTTGTGGATATTTCAGCGAACAGTTTGCTTTATACAATTAGTTTAATAGCATTGATTTAAAAATGGTCAACTTTATTCAGCTGAACTGTGCAACATGCAGTTTAAACACTTATGTTATATTCTTGCTCTGTTCATGCAATAAATCAACATCCTGTAATGAGAAGGGTTTTCCAGCATATTTACTTTAACTTCTCAGGTGCCGCTAAGTCTTATTAACCTTATATCAAGACTTAGTTAGGGGGTCGATAGCAGGGAATCAGATCTGGGCCAGGGCACTCTTGAAACAGAGATTGTTAATCTTAATGAGACTGGTTAAATAAAAAATAAATTTAAAAAAATTATTGCAAGGGACAATTCAGTAGTCTCTGGATATTGATGGGACATGCTCCTAGCCTCCCTTCTAAATTCTACGTCCCTGAGGGGTGGGAGGGTGGCTGTTGCAGAAAGTAAAAAAAATGTCAAGGTGATGCAACTTTCCTGATTATGAAGGTATTTATGATATGAATAATGGCCTTTATGAATTAAAAATGTTAATAACAGTGAATGTGGATTGCATGGGTATAAGCTGTTTAATTTGATGTCACGTTACTTTGACCTTGTATTCTCTCTAGACAGGGCTGTTCAAGCTCTCAGAAGAGGAATTCTTCATTAGTCCGCTGGAGTCGGCACAAGAAGAGTCGGCCCCTCGCGCTCACGCAATCTATAAGCGACATGCTGTCCAATCAGAACACCAGCTGGTGCAGCCTCTGTTTGGGGAGCACACAGCTAACGCAACCTGTGGGGTCAGAGGTAAGACTTTTGGGGCGTAGGACTCAATGGGGCTAAATAATTTATGAACAGATGTCTTTTATGATTAAAGCACATCATTCACTTATGATCCAAGGTCATTTTTAATCATCTTTAGATCCTTTAGAAGGGGCAAAGCAGGTGGAGAGGCAAAGAGAGCGCTGGGAGAGACGGCAACATCGCAGACGGATTCGACAGCGCTCCATAAGTACTGAGAAGTGGGTAGAGACTCTGGTTGTGGCTGATCCTAAAATGGTGGAGTACCATGGGAGCAAAGGAGTTGTGAGCTATGTGCTCTCTGTCATGAATATTGTGAGTAGCAGTCCTATCTTTAAACAATTCATGTTGTTTTCCAAGGCAAGCAGCGCTATTACTGTTGCTCGTACAATTACTAAAACCTTAAAGAGATCACTGTCCTGTCATGATTTACTTACCCTCTTGTCATTCCAAACCTGTCTATTTTGAAAAATGTCTCAGCATTTTTTGTTCATAGGCTGAAAGTCAGTGTGGTTCAGTGTTGTTTTGGAACCCACCACCATTCACTATATGAACAAAAACAATAAACAAAAACAAAACTGCTTATTTTAAGTTTCACAAATAATTAGGGTGATTCAATTAAATTAAAATCTTTTGGAAGAACTGTCCCTTTAACACTTAAATGTGTTTAAGACTAAAACTATAAAACTATGGAAGCCTGTTTCTGCCACAGAATAAATAAAAAAAAGGTAATTGCAAATTTTTACCTCACAATTTGGACTTTGCTTTTGTCAGAAATATGAGATGTAAACTCAAAACTGTGAGAAAAAAGTCCGAATTCTGAGTTTACATCTCGCATTTTTTTTAATGCCATAAAATAAAAAAAGTTATTGCAACTTTTTATCTCACAATTATGACTTTTTCACATTCTGAGAAAAAAAATCAGGATTGCACTTTGCAACATATACAGTATACTCCTAATTACTAGATAACTTTAGACTTGCGAGAAAAATTTCAGAATTCTGGTTTTACATCTCGTAATTCTGTTTTTTTTTCTTCTCAACCATGAAACAACAAAAAATTTTATGCAAAACCTTTTTTTCTCACAATTCTGAATTGTGAAAATTCTGAATTATTATTTTTTGATTATTTACTTTGATTAATTATTTTATTTGTTTTAATTAACCAAGTTTCTTTAGCACAGATGAATATGATGGTTTGCACAGTTTTTTAATGCACTTGTCAATAATAGTTTTTTGTTCATTTTTAACCAAAAAAAAAAAACTTTTATACTGCAAATTATGCATATACTGTATCTCATCCTGTGACACTTTGTGCTATGGTGTTCTATTACATTTCAAAGTGAACTGATTTATGAATTTCATCTGGAGAATGATTAGGTAGATGAAAATTGTCAATTGTCTTCCCTCTTAGTATCCACCTTGTCAGGAACACCCGAAGAAAGAATTCCAAAAGTTTTCAAATGTGCATTTTTCTTTTTTCATTCTTAACTCTGATGTGTTGTTTCAAACTATCCTAATGTCATCCCTTCAGCTTTCACCTCACTGACTCTTTTCTTCTCAAATAGCGACAGTGTGCCTTCAGGCAGCACTCATTCTGCTAGTTGCTCCTGAGCTGGATCCAAGTCAGCTGACCGTGTTACCGATTCAGTCTGTTAGGTACATTTTCCAAAATATACTCTGAATGCTTTGTCTCGCTTCTGTTTTTGAGGAGGGAAAAGCCTTCAGGGAAAAACGTTTTCCATTCCAGACACTTGGTTGGTATTGAAGTATATTCTGTAAAGGGGAAACCTTCCATTATCCTCAGTTTCCTGCCAGGCAGCTTCTCTTGTAGGTCTATCCTGCTACTTACAACATGAGTTGGCAGGAGTTTAGGTCTGGCTATACAGACTGCAGTGTTTTACTTGTTTTTATGTATTGTTGAGCAGGCTAAAGAGGGCAATAAACCAATTCAGAACCCATTTTCAAAGTGAGGAAAACAGCTACAGTAAGTAAAAGAGGCAGTTGTATAAATGATTTAGACACAAAGCCTGTTTAACTATGTTTAGCTCTGTTCCACATTTTAGTAAGCTACCTTGCTGTCTACTGCTGACATAGGAAGGAACATTCTAAAAATGCAGTCACATTTACCATTGCTCTGCACATTTTCTTGGGTGAAATCTAGTCATTTCAATCGATGTGAATGGATATTTCATGTGGGGGCGAAACATTTCTCTTCAGAGATTAAAGCTAATCACATGGATTTGAATTTTTATTTGAATTTTTTCATTTTTTTTGTATTGTCTTGGGAAAAATTGGTAGAAAGTGGTCCAAAAAGAAAAACTGAGAAAGAAAAATAGGCAATGACAGTGTACTCCATTAATTTACTTTAAATACTACAGCTTAGCCTCTTGTTTGCAGTTAAAGAATCAGTAGAGAGGAAGAATTATTGGGGCTTCAGGCACCATTGAGCTTCTGAAGTCCTCTCTCCAGCAAACATACTGCACCACTGCTGATATGTATTCGCAGTGCCTTTTTGCTAAATATGTCATTACAAATATGACTATTACAGAATTACAAGTAGTGGTTTACATTTTCTGAGCGATGTTTCCTGATCATAATAGGATTGTTAGGCAATGTTTCGAGTGGTTGTTATTACACAGCGGCTATGCAATTGCATGGGTTTCTGGTGGTTGGCAAGCAATTTCCTAATTGGGGTGCTAGGGTGTTCTGGGTTGTTACTAACTACAATGGTTGCTTACTGGTCCAAGTCAAAAGGGCCCACCCCCAAGTCTCTGTGATATTCTGGTCTCTAGATATGGTTTGGGATATGTAAATCCTAAAATTAACATGTATTTTATCTGTCATGCAAAAATTGCTAGCCAGATTGCTTAAAAAAGTAAAAGCACACCTCTGCTTAGCAAGCCACATAATATTAGATTTCATTCATGTCTGTAGCTCAGCAAGGATGAGTTATGCCCAGAAATTCACTAATTAATTGCAGTGGCTAATGATCACACATTTTTTTATTCGTTTGCTTGACATCTCTAACCTTGCTAAATATATTTGCCAACATTTTCCATGTAAGGTTGATCACTACAGGGAACTGTAACATTAGTACCTGCAACCCGAAAAATCAAGGCGTTATAATAAAGTTAACCAGACTTTGAGTGTGCCATAGACTCATCAAAGATCAGATTAATTTCAGCAGAAGTTGCTTCACCTCAAAAAGACAGAACGGCTTCAAAGGTGCCTCATTAATTCACTGGAACAATTTGTAATGAGCACCACAGAAGCATAGAAAATGCCTCATCACATTTCAGACCACATTTACCTCAAGGAGAGCTTTGATATGAGAGCAGAACTTGTAAGCATCTCACCAACAGAAAACTCCTTAGTTCAATATCAGTATATCAGTCATATCAAGTGTTTTTTGGGTTCTTTCTGTGACTTATTTTGGTTACTGCTTTGCATAGGAATTCCTAGACCCTATTTAGGGGGGCTTCAGTTCCCTTGTCTTTCATCTAAGCTCCTGTAAAAAAAACAGCTGAAAACAGCGGCTGCA
>JADLZN010003136.1:0-35856 GCA_018155175.1 Sinocyclocheilus anophthalmus | reverse complement strand
CTTGTAAATCTGTATTTAACCTCAGAACAATCATAAAAGTAAAAAGAGGTGCTAAAATCTGATTTTGTGGCTGTGCTTTAAAAATAAATTATTATAATCTTAATTCAAGTGATGAAGTGTTTGGAAAGTCTGACGGTAATCGGTGTTGAGGCACTTACTGTACGGTTAACCCGGCTGGTGTCAAAATTGATACTCAGTAATCAAAAAGTAATCAAAAAGTAATCAATTACATTACTTTAATAAAGTAACTGAAAAAGTTACACTACTATTACATTTAAAATAGGGTAACTTGTAATATGTAACCCATTACAATTCCAAAGTAACCTTCCCAACAATGGTTATGGTTTATGCAACTATGAAAACTCAATCATGGTAGAGTATGAATTATATAGGTTATTTTGTTATTTATAAACAGCGGACTGATAGCCCCTCCCCCTTCGATAGTAATTAATCTGAGACAGCGAGTGTCCAACATTCCACACTTGGTTTTTTTGGTTATTTAAGTGCATCGTCCGGGTATTTAAAGTGCACTTTTTCAGTGTGAATGCACTACTCGCACTAGCTATACTACAAAACGTCATAGAATGCGTCATAGAATAGTGCAAAAGTACGCGTTTGGGACGCACCGTTCCAGTTTTATGGAACTGCTCACACCTGCCACTATATAAGCGTTTTTAGATTTTAATTTCAATCATTCACATTCATGTGTTTAAAGTTCTCTGATGTTTGTTAATTGTGACATGACATGCACGTAAACAATTAAAATATTTAAAATTCGATTGTTTTTATTTTATGTAAAGGTAGTTAATTACTTAAATTTGATGTTTTTACAATATCTTTTAATGAACTCGATGAACCCCAGTTTGGAAAACCCTGGCATTATCTAATGTTTAATATTCTTCATCATGTTGACAAAGAGTGGAACACATTTTTAATGAGTTAGGCCCAAAGTAAGCAAAAAGTAGAATACATTAACTATTACGTTACGTACTAGATTGCGTACCATTTTTTTTGTCTTGTAATTTGTAATCAGTTCAAGACTACAATTAGTAAGTTATCTACCCAGCACTGTCACTGAAGTGGTCAAAATGATGGGCCAGAGTTTTTCTAGTTCTGCGCTCTACTGTTTGAGCTATGGGAATCAGAAGCTGAAGAAAACACCTGTGAAGGCCTGGCGAAGCACTGTTTCACATCTGCATCAAAGTCCTTTGTGACAGCGCTGGTGAGCAGCCAAGAACAACAGCTTTCAATGCCATCCTGTGAATAACGTTATTAGATTGATCTCAGCTCAGCAATTAAAAGGATGTCAACTGTGAATATTTAAAGTGCTTTATTCATCTTGGAGGAATATGGAAAGCCAGAGAGCGAGAGACGCGCACGAGGTCAATATTTTGGCCTGATCATTTAAGAGCTCTAATCACAACAAATCCAATCATTATAAAAAGCCTCCAGTTGAACTGCGCTGCCATAGACTGCCGTGTGCTCTTTGCTTAAGACTTGACAAATTGATCATTTGCTCAATAATCTTTAAAGTCAGAGAAGCCCAAGGCAGAACTAGCTAGTAACAGAGTGCACATCACTTCCATTGCGCTTTAGTATATTGTAAAGATGCCGGCCTCCCCAACAGGAGAGTTAATATATTTCCAACAGGGCTTATTGTTCATCATGTAGCCAAGCAGCGGGTGATCTACAGTTGTTACTGTAAAAGGTTTGTGCTGAGCACAATTAGTGAATAACTATGTAACTGTGCTTCTAGTGTACGCTGTGACTTCAACTAAAGCAGAAGAGAAAGGTTATGCCTGTTATTATGACAAAGTGAGGAAGTCCTTTCTCTCTGATGAATTCTCAGCTGTTTGGATGCACTGCAAGGAAAAGGTTTGTCTTTGCATGATTTGAGTCAGCTATGGAATTATATTAAATCAGAAATAATACATACTTATTTTCAGGTTAACCTTGATAAAGCTACATTCCAGGATCAGTTTGATTATCTTCAGAAAAAGATGAAGCTATCTTGCTCCTGTGGTTTTAGGACATGGTAATAACAACACTTTTTTATATACAGTGTATTAATAAATGTATTCAATTCTCCTTTCTGGTAATTGTCACAATACAAGATTGACAAAGGAATGCCGTTCAGATTTGGAATTCACTACAGTATGGGATCTGTTTTGGTGTTTAATCTGACCTGTCTTTAGACACAATGGTAAAATCCACCCCACCCCCCCCCCCCCCCCCCCCCCAAACCACCCCCCCCCCCTATCAGTGAGTTTTTGAAAAACACCCCTCGGACAGTTCGGCAGACGACGAAAGCTCAGACGTTGGTGTTAACTGATCTAACCTTTAACCACAAAGCCACTTTCAAAATCTTGAAGCACCAAATTGAAACAGAAACTGATGCAGGCAAGAGACAAGTTCTGATCAGAAAATATGAAGCTCTTCATCAGGTTTGCAGTCATTTGCAGTTTGCATTTAATACAGTACATAATTTATGTAACTAATATCTCAAGCTCAATACTTCAGCTATGTTTTACTGGGTAAGAAAAAAGGTCTTCTATAATCTCATAACCATGAAAAACGTGAGCTTTAAAGCTTTGTGCTTCTGTATCCACCAATATTATGTCAAACTACAAATTAACTGAACGTTTTCAGTTATTTGTGTATTCAGTTATTGAAATTCACATTGTGTTGCTTGAAGATCCTTAATGTTATTCTAATGTTTTCTTAACAAGATTAATTATTTTGATGTGCATTCTGATTAAAATACATGAATTGTTATCTTACAGACTAGAGCTCAAATTGAAGGATCAGTTGAAGCTATCAAGCAGCGTTGCTTTCCTGGAGCTGTAGTTGAGGATGAACTGGTTGGATATTATAGGTCTGCGCAAGATTTATTTGCTTTCAAAACTGTTGCTGAGCATTTCAGGACAACCTGTTTTAACTGGCACGAGGAAGAGGTGAACAACATAAAGATGGCCCTCTCATTGGCTATATGCACATTCATATTGTCTGTTTGTCATTTTCTTGTTAGTCTCTCACAGTTTCTGATCACCTTGTCCTACATGCATGTATTTGCTCGTCTCTGTACATATGGGTTTGGAGCGGAGAGGTGTGTCTCTACAAGTACAAGATTCTAGAAAAAACTAAAGAAATATGTAAAATATATTTGAACAGTTAGTAATTCGACAGTTTCTACAATCATTTCTTAATTGTTGTAATTTAACAATCATCATAAACTTTCTGGTATTGATATAGAAGATATTGATCTTAAATGTTTTCTTAATTACCAAGTAAGGTTTAATGGGGCTTTCACATTGAGCAGCATATAAACTTACACAGAGCGTTGTTCAAGACGGCGCTACGCAAAAAATCGCGCGAAATGAACGTGGTTTTGCCATATATTAATTCAGACCTAGAATTAATTAATTATATGGAATGTCACTGCTGAAGGTTCTGACTGGTCTTCAGAATGTCTTCAAATATGGCATTGTGTTTCATCTCGTCCATGTAAGCATAAGGAAGTGTTCTATCACATACTGCGTTGTCCACGGCGGTTTACGGGAACACACTCTAATTCAGTTGTTCCATGAAGTGCCACCTGCTGTCAGAGAGTGGATTTACGGAGACTTATATTTACATTCAGCCTGTGCAGTTTTTGTCTGTCCAAAAACGGACCGAATTTGCATGCCCTTCTGTAAATTTTGACCAGTTGATGAAAAACAAACTTATGTGGATTCTACACATTTAAACAAAAAGGTATCTAGTATTATTTATGGAGCAGATAAAATACAAATAATAATTTATTAATCAACTATAATGGTTGAGGAGAGATATATTTTGCGGTATTTAAAGGCTGAGAAATGTGTGAGGTTTACCTTTTTAATTAAGACTTTTTAAAAGCTTTAGATTTGACCAGTCGTACTGTAGATGATTTCAACATGTATTTAATGTGTCAGTCAAGTTGTCATTTAAAAGGTCCAAACATCTAATTGTTATTGTTTTAGGATTATGCACACAAAAGGAATTTTAGTTTGTTGTTGTTGGATTTTTAAATATAAGAGCAACTGGTGAAGTGATTTATGTTGTCGCGGACGGTTTAACAATACCGTGATAATACTGATAACGGTGATAATTTTGGTCACAATAATCGTGATAAGAAATTTTCATACAGTTACATCCCTACTCTGGGGCAACGCATGGTTTTGGCGTAGTGCCAGCGGTAAAGGGTTCAATAGGGAAGATGGCAAGGTGTGGGAGGCCTATTTACCGGTATTAGAATAAGAATGAAAGTCAAGTTTTGTGACATTTTTTCAAGTTATTTCTGTTACCCTTGTGTCAAGTTCAAATGGGGTTATAAGCGCAGCACTGCTTTGTTTACAGGGGCAAACATGGTAACCACTCTATTTCTGCTTGTCCAAAAGTGCCACCTAATGTCACCAAAGTGAATTTGCATTTTCATTCAGCACGTCTGCTGCTTTTGTTGCTGTCAGTGTTGTAAATTTGAACCGTTTGATAGAAAATAAGATCAATTTGGATGATAATATATCTTATTATATATGACACTTTGAAGAAAATGTGGACTAAATTATGAAATGTCCTACATATGTCACCAAAGAGAAGTCTGTAATTTTCACTGGAAGATCCAGTTATGAGATTTTGATTAAAAATTATGTTTGCAGAAAATTCCTAAACTAAACTCAAATAAAATAAAATTAAATTAAATGAAGCTTAAAGCACACACATTGTGTCAGTCCAAATTTACAAGCTTCCCATGAGACCTCATTACATTGGGAGGACATAGGACGTATTCTATGGTCAAATGACTGGCATAATAGGTGAAGAGTGCTTTAAACGGGTTTAAAATAGAGCAAGCCCTCATGAGCCCAGAGAAAAACAAGCACATTTTCAACCTTATCTTGTTTAAATCGCAGCAGACAGTAGTTAGCAGAGGCATTTAAAATGGGTGTTTCAAACCAGATTCAAAACATCGGAAAGCATTGTGCGGTCAACCATGCAGGGGAAACCAACTCAAATATAGGTGTGCAAAAATCACATACGCCTTTTATCCTTGTTTCACAAAAAATACATTTATATTAATACACATTTATATCAGTGTAATGGCGGAAAAAGGCAGACCCATTTGCCTGCTGCAACAAGTCAGAGGAACCAGTCCATCTACTTTGCATGTCTGGTATGGATCCCTGTTAGCTACATGTGTGAAGTTATTAATAAAAGGGAAAGAAATGACAAACGGTTGCTTTTTAGATTATAAAAGAAATGAGATCTAGAGAAACACTCCCAGCTATCTGGAGAACTTTGTGCCAAGACCAGCAAGACCAGACTGGAACACTATTGCATAATTTATAACGCTTCTTTTCCATGCAATCTGCTAATTATACAATATTTTTTAAAGAGTGTCAAATTAAAATGTCTACTGTTAAGTAGACATTTCTCTATGGTGACCCCTGGTGCTTCTTGTATCCTGCACCTGCTGTTTTGGTTACCATGGTAGCCATTCATAAAGAAAACTTGTTACAGCTGACTTCATCTGCTGACCAGTAAAGTGGCCATCATGACACAGTTTCAGAAGGAATACACATGGACGCCCAACTCTCAAAAATGTGCAAGAGTGCAGTGTGGTCTTTGTATGCACGACTCCGCCAGAGGGTGTTGTCAACATAACCATTCTTAATGTGGCATGTTCATTTCTTTTTCATAGTGAAGGGAAGCACGACTCATTTCTGTGAATCAGGTTATTCCAGAATAGCTTCTTTCAACTGGCTAAAAAAAATGATTTAGCGATTCTTTCAAGTCATGACATTATCACATGGCCCCTGACATCCTTTAATACATACTCTAAAGGTCTCAGAAAAAAAATCCATAGGTACACATATTGATTATTATTACGCCAGCCAGGACATTATCCATTACCCTTACAGACATTTTAACCCTAAAACACAAATCAAAATACTGGTAAAACACCTGTGAAAAATCAACACGGAAAATTCGCTTGGATATTTTCTCTTTCTTTCTTTTATTCATTATTTTCTTTCTTTTTTTTATTCATCTTTATTATAAACGGTTTGCATTGTAATTTCACAGGCCCCACAGCTCACTTTGTTACAACCACGATTAAGCTCATAAAAACAAAGTCATAAAACTGCTGATAAAACTGTCAACATACAATTCTCTATGCAACGAGTCAGTAAATTGATAACGAGAACTGCTCGGATCAATTCGTGAACTAAGATGAACTATCGTTCTTTCGTGAACAAATCGTTAGGAGCCGGTTCAACTGAATCACTAAAAAGATCCGATTCAAAAGAACAATTCGTTCGCGAATCGCACATAGCCAATTCATGAGCAAATATAAAGCATTTCAGCAATAATACATAAAATGCATATTTTAAATAAACTATAAACAATTCAAGCATGTAGTTAAAGTTCCCCGGTATTGTGATTAACGATTTAAAATTAAACATTAATAGCCTACATTGTATTCTCTGCATTGCTGTTGATTTATTTCAACTAAAAGAACTTGCAAACCACGTTGTCTAATCGAGACTATCTGCAAAATCCAAAGAAAAAGAGAAATGAGCAGGAAGAGGCATGGCATTACCTGACTCACAGGTAAACACTAGAACTACACAGAATAACTGTAAGCATCAAATCGACCTGTTGTGATGAACCATAGCGTTATGCTTAGCGAAAACATCATCAGTCCTTGTCATCACAATTGTCAGTCGCTTCATAACAACATGAAATATGAAGCGAAAGTCAAATGTTTTCACTGTGTAGGTGCACGCGCAACCTTCCCAAAAAATAACCACGGACGCACTTCCTGAAACTGTTTCTACACAAAGGGGCAAGGAATTATGGCGAGTATTCTTGCCTTTTAGCTATATGCAGGATGCGATATGATATGACAGTGGCAAGTTTGCGACAACATGAACTCCGAAGCTAACAGGTGTCGAGTGGCTCGCGCTATCGCCTGCTTGTGACTCACCTTAGTGTAATATAACATCCACAGCTCGTACAGTCGCTCTTTCGAAGCCATTCTCCCTCGCCCGGCTGCGTGTTCCCTCCACTTAGGCGTCAATCAAACCAGCTGAATATACATCCACAAACGAAGTGGCCATGGATTGACTCGGCGAAGATCCAGGGAATACTGTTTGCTAGAAACGGCATGCTGCTGTACAGCTGTCCACTTACCTGGTTGCCAAGCTCTCCCAAAGTTGCACGTGTTTTAGATGGAGGGTGGGTCAAAATGACAATTCCGAAGAAAGAAACTAAAGAATGTAGAGAGCAACATTTGAGAAATCTCGCCGGTTAGGCGCCGGATAAACGCACATCTCTGCTGGAGGAATTTTAGAAAAAAATTTTAAAAAAAATAAAACAGGAGTGAACGCAATTGTCTGTGCGTACGCAGTCAGTACCCTGTGCAATACCCCTCCTCTCGAGTACAGTGGCAGGAGAGAGCAAAGCAAGGAAAAGCGGAGGAGTTCAGCCCAAAGATGCACAGATGAAGGAAAACCAATTGAGCACATCTCACAGCTGATTGTGAGAATTAGCAGGGACGGAATGGCACTGGAGAGCAGGAACTTATCCTGGTGACTTGGTTTGTAGAAAGCAAATTTACATTTACATTATTAATTTGTGAAGCTTCCAGTACACAGGAAAAAAGTGTGTGTGTGTGTGTGTGTATAAATAATATATATATATCAATAAGGATATAGAATATATAATATATATATATCAGGTGCATCTAAATAAATTAGAATGTCATGGAAAAGTTTGTTCATTTATTTCAGTAATTCAACTCCGATTGTGAAACTCGTGTATTAAATTCAATGCACATAGACTGAAGTAGGTTAAGTCTTTGGTTCTTTTATTGTGATGATTTTGCTTCACATTTAACAAAAACCCACCAATTAACTATATCAACAAATTAGAATATGGTGTCATGCCAATCAGCTAATCAACTCAAAACATTTACAAAGGTTTCCTGAGCCTTCAAAATGGTCTCTAAGTTTAGTTCACTAGGCTACACAATCATGGGGAGACTGCTGATCTGACAGCTGTCCAGAAGACAATCAATGACACCCTTCACAAGGAGGGTAAGCCACAAAAATTCATTGCCAAAGAAGCTGGCTGTTCATAGAGTGCTGTATCCAAGCATGTTAACAGAAAGTTGAGTGGAAGGAAAAAGTGTGGAAGAAAAAGACAACCAACCGAGAGAACTGCAGCCTTCTGAGGATTGTCAAGCAAAATCGATTCAAGAATTTGAGTGAACTTCACAAGGAATGGACTGAGGCTGGGGGCAAGGCATCAAGAGCCACCACACACAAACATGTAAAGGAATTTGGCTTCAGTTGTCATATTCCTCTTGTTAAGCAACTCCTGAACCACAGACAACATCAGAACCGTCTTACCTGGGCTAAGGAGAAGAAAAACTGGACTGTTGCCCAGTGGCCCAAAGTCATCTTTTCAGATGAGAGCAAGTTTTGTATTTCATTTGGAACCAAGGTCCTAGAGTCTGGAGGAAGGGTGGAGAAGCTCATAGCCCAAGTTGCTTGAAGTCCAGTGTTAAGTTTCCACAGTCTGTGATGATTTGGGGTGCAATGTCATCTGCTGGTGTTGGTCCATTGTGTTTTTTGAAAACCAAAGTCACTGCACCCGTTTATCAAAGAATTTTGGAGCACTTCATGCTTCCTTCTGTCAACCAGCTTTTTGAAGATGCTGATTTAAATTTTCCAGCAGGATTTGGCACATGCCAACACTGCCAAAAGCACTAAAAGTTGGTTAAACGACCATGGTGTTGGTGTGCTTGACTGACCAGCAAAACTCACAGACCTGCAACCATAGAGAATATATGGGGTCCATTGTCAAGGAGGAAAAGAGAAACAAGAGACCAAAAAAGGATTTTATAAAGCCAGTTCAATAAACCAAGAATATTAAGACACTTACGTTTTAGACAAAATATTTACTGTTTTTTGCTCTATTTCGCCAACAAATAATTCCAATTCGCAACTCTGAGCAACATGACGCTGTTTCGTTCCTGAATGAATCAACCGTTTAAATTATTCGGTTCAATCGCAATGACTCACGTATTAACAGTGACTTGCTGCCACCTGTTGGCGGTTTTAATTTCACATTTAAAGGATCTTTTCATTTTTTTAATAATTTCAAATATCAGTATTCAACGTTTTATGTTTAAAAAATCAAAACAGTATTAATGCATTTGTAACTGCAGTAAATACATTCATGTCCTGCTTTAAACAGAGTGTAAATGCATCTAAATGCCCCTTCTAATGCAGCTTCTGAGTTTTCTCTGCATTGCAAAGATTAATTTAGTTTTCATTTCATGTAATTTCATAGACTTAATTGACTGGGTAACCAGCCCAATATGACTATTACTTATTATTGACTGATTCAATTTAAGAATTTGACTGAAAAGATAATGCACACTTATAGAAAATGGCTTTATAAAGGAAAAATGCCCATAAAAGGTAAAAAATAAATTTTAACTTATTGGAAAAGATTAATTTCTCTCACTGCTGTGAACTGACCACACAGAAAATGAAATATATATCAAAAAAAATTAGGAGTAAAGCGGCCCACACAAGGTTGCTCAAGCTATCAGCACAATAACATCAGCAAATGCTCTATTACGTTAGCAATAAAAGCCCAGAAACTATCAGAACTAAATATATTTTTTTCACACACACAACGACAGACAAAATATGTATGTAACAAAATCTATATCCAAATATTATTATGGAGAGAATGTTGTTTGTTCTGTTGTTTAGTATTATATTACTTTTATTTGATTGTATTTTATTTTTAATTCCAAAGATTGGAAGTGTGACTCCTATTTAGAAGGACTAGTTTACCAAAACGGAAAGGAAAAAGGAAGCTAAAGCAAATGAAGACCCACTAACAAGTTATTATAAAATGAAAGTGTAATTATGTGTATTGGACTGCCGTTGGACATTGTTCTACTAAATTGTTGAGGACATAAATTATAGTGAAATTCACTAAAGATAATATAAGGGCAATATTTTTGTTTCAGCCTACGAGATCTCAGGATTTTTATTTAATTTTTTTTTTTTTTTTCTAGTCGAGTCTTAATTAAATTGAGTCATGTTTGGTGATGAGTATTTTTGTTTGTCCTGGCTGTGCAGTGCATAAGAAAGTTGCTTATGTACAGTTACCGCTGCCTGAATATTTGATGCTTCCTTCTTGATTGAAATTTGCACATTAGGACATTGGCTCTGATTCATTGTATCTCAGGGTTTAGCCGTGATTTTGGATCATAATTGGGATTTGTCACATTGCTCTTGTTAATTAATTAATTTTAACGACAGGGGTGGACACCTGAGGCTGGAGAGTGTGGAAAAGCTTTGAAAGCACAGGTAAAACCAAAGCACAAACAGGCACGGTGTGTCATCATTATTCTACACAACACACTGCAGTATTTATTATTCTCCACAAAACACAATCTCACTTCACCATTTAGAAGCAAACAGGATCTAGATGAATTAGCATACACACATATAAATAAAACATATTTTCCATTTTCTTTCCCTAATACATGCCTTTGGCCTGCCAGGTTTTATAAAGTATTAATATTCCTTCTTGTTGTTTTAATCACACAAACAGTGTGACTTGATGAGTTTTTTTCACAGCTCAAGCTTTTGAGAGTAAAACTTTACATTCAGAATTATTCAAGATCCATATGGTCATTGGATCCCTTGAGAGCATGCAAACTCTATGCAAATAAACTTTGGTTTGGTAAAGAGTCTGAATGATCGCATTTAGTGTTTTTCCATTTTCAATTGGCACATTTGTTTTTGTCTATAACTGCATGTGCAATGACACCGCCATATTTAACATAATTCTGAAGGGTTTATTGTGTTTGGTGCCTGACTGGAACATTTAAACATAGATTAAAATATACCGCAACTTAAACAATACATCCTTTCTAAATCAAAGCACATGTTTACCTCTTTTCCCACACTATATACTACAATATGAGGCCTTTAAACAATAAAATATTTAACTGTTTTTTTTACTCATTTTAGTAATCAAATAAAATGATAGTCTAGGAGAGGGGGGGTCATAATGCACCATTTGTATTAATCCCATTGCTAAGTGCATCTGACTGTTTGGTCACTGGGAAGAGGATGGCCATGGCAATGCCCTACATTCCACACCATGTCACGTTCAGGGGTTTGTTTGCCTGTTTGAGGAACTTGTGGGTCATTATTTTTCTATTCAGACCAGTTGTGATCTGAATATGCTTTTGCTTTCATTTTTATTTTATGCTACTTAAGTTAAACTCTGCACAATCTTCATAAATGTTACTTGTTCTTTCTTAGGCTTTTTAAACAGCAGAGCATAGTAGCATTGGTTATCTATCTTACATATTTTACTGTTATGATGTTTGAAAGTCTATATGCAGTTGTAAACTGTTGATTTTATTGTGTCTATTGTAATTTTTTTAGAAGGTAGTTTTTATTGTGTGTGTGTGGGTGTGTAAATCCGCAATTTCATCGGTGTCCGTATGAAATTATTATCTTATTAGCCATTAGCTAAAATATGAATGTAGTCTGTAAATCACCATCCACGTTCTTTATGAGAAAAACAGAAGCTCCAGAATTATCTTTTGTGTTTCATGGAAAAAAGACAATTAAAGGATATTGGAGTATGTAAATGATTATAGCCTATATTTGATTTTCCCCCACATCCAGACTACTAACCAGAGTCACAGAGTCAATTATCAAACTCACAAAAATCCGAACTCCTGCATATGGCACTATAATCAAATTATCTAAATAGGCCAACCATCATATGCACAGATTAATTTATTATTTATATTTAACTTTTTTATTGTATAGTAAGGAATGTAATATTATAATTATGTTGTCATTATATTATATTCAGTGTATTATAGTATATATATATAAAAACATTATTTACATATTTTACCGTTAGTTTAATTACGTTCTGTATGATAAGTCATAGTAATCGATGTGTTCGGTGTTCTTCTACCAAGCTCTGAACAGACAGCATAATCGATCCAGCTACCCATGCTTTATTTTCACCATGGAGAAGCCTGTGGGGTCTTTACAAGAGCAAGCTTTAAAAAGAAAAGAAAGATTAAAAGCTCTACGAGACCGGCAACTTCAAGTGAGTGTGATAATGAATGTTATTTCTTTAAGGGGGAATGCGCGCTCACGGGCTAACATGCTTTAGTTAGCGAGTTAGCATAACAGTAAAGCATTGCATTGGTTTATAAGCAAATTAGCATCAGTTGACGTCAAGAAGATGCATTCTAATAATTTTAGCTCTTGACTTTTCCACCATTTATCTTTAAATACATTTATTTTTGTCCAAAGAAGGAAGTTTAGCATTAAAAAAAATATTAGAAGTTACGCCTCAATTGATTTTGTGTTTGAATGATCTTTAAACCAATACGGTTCTTCAGTAATTTGTATTACAAGTTTGATTTGAATAATGAGGAACAAGTCAATTATTATCAGTGGTTACTGGCATGCCACATTTAGGTTGTAGAGTTGAACTTATGAAACTTGAGAAGTTCGGTTTCTTAACCCTGTTGAATATTTTTTTTTTTTTTTTTAAAGGGGTCATATGATGCTATTTTAAAGATCATTATTTTGTGTATTTGGTGTAACAGAATATGTTGACATGCTTTAATGTTCAAAAAACACATTATTTTCAAATACTGTACATTAGGTAGGTCCTCTATGCCCCGCCTATCTCAAACGCTTCGTTTTCTACAAAGAAAACCTCCTTTGACAAGCGCAGTCTGCTCAGATTGGCCAGCTGACCCAGAGCATTGTGATTGGCCAAACACCACAAGCACTCGTCGGAAATGTAACGCCCCTTACCATAATCGTGAGCTTCAGCTTTCAAAGTAAATATCAAGACAGTTAATAATGTCGTTAGTTTTACCATCAGTTCAAGCCCGAAAGGGCAACAGAGTCGCGTGACAGACAGTGATGATGCAGTACACAAGCCGCAGTTAAGACAGCTGATGTGCTATGATTTCTGACAAGCAGTTCACTCTCCTGTGATGTGACCCTGTTCCTCTCTCACGCACACGCACACACCCACCACACACACACACACACACACACACACAAAGCGTACTCTGCGCTGCGCTGCACAAAACTCCACATTTGAACAGTCTATAGCAAATACTTAAACTAATAACAAAAATACTTACAGTCGCTGATTCAGAAGTGCAAGATTGTCATAGCAAAGTCGGAATTGACCCTTTTTTTTTTTAGAAATAGCCTTTGTGCACAGCCAGCCTTGTACTCTTCTAGGTTCAAAAACTGTCGTCCTAAAAGGAAATAAATACCTGTTCCTGAAACCAAGCCTTCTTTCTTTGCGTTCACATTTGGGTGGCATTATGCTAATATTTCCACATAGTGAGGTAGATATGTGGGGGCGTGTTAGAACGAGCTGTTTTAGGTAGGTGTGGCTGACTCTTAACTTTTATAAAGAATATCTCTTTGGATCCGAGACTTTAGTCTTTGCAACTTTACAAATCTTCTTTATGCACAAACAGCTTGTAACAATCCAAAGAGAAAAGAAATCATATGACCCCTTAAATGTGCACATTAGAAGCCTTTGGACTCTTTCTTTGTGATCAGAACTTTCCTGTTGACGTCATGTATTCTTAATTATCGAGTTTTGGACATTATTTGGATTGTCGCTTTGCTAATTAACTAGAATGGGTTTTTTTTTTTTTTTACTAAAGGGCGGGCATCTGAGATGGGAGCCGCTGAGAGAAAAAGAGCTCTGGAGGACTCTGAGACAGAGGACAGACATAGGTAAAAAAAAAACACACAAAGATATAAAATCTAGTGTCATTTATACATAAGGATACTAAACTAAATTCTAAGTTCTACCATTTTGAAACAAAAAGGACCTAGCTGAATAGACTGCCTGTTCTAAATGGACAATAAATAACAAAACTGTACTCTGTTTACATGATCTTAAGAAGGGCTGTGAAGTAAAGGTCTCTCTCGCTCTCAGCTCTATTTCAGGCTCAAGCCAAGGCCTCAAGCTCTTTGCTTTATTTTTTTTTCTTTCCATTGTTTATGTTCAGATTCACAGAAACCTTGTTCTCGCCTCCCTGAGCTCAAGAGGTGTTTTTGCATTGACAGTTTGCAAAGGTTCCTAAACAATCATCACCCAATATCTGGACTACGTCTCCCTTAGTACATGTTAAAGTAATAGTCCACATAAAAAAAGGGTAATTTACTTGAGCTCACGTTCTTCCAAACCTGTATGACAATCTTCTTTCATGTTCCTTAGAAGAAAATGATGCAGTTTTGGAACAACATGAGGCTGGGTAAATAACAGAATTAACCAATTTAACACTTAATAGATCTATAATTTTGTGGCTATAAGGCATTAACTTTGGTTTTTGAGATGGTGATATTGAAGGTTGTCAGGCAGAGAATGTTTCAAGGTGTGTCTCCTTAAACATGCATTATTAAAATGGCAACACAGTTTGGAAACAATGGGCCTCATTCATGAAACATATGTAAATATATGAGTAAATTCTGAGTAATTTACGCGTAAAATCGACCTTCCCGAAAAATCTCCTCTGGATTCACTGCATTGAGTGACGTGTTGTTTGCTATGATTTGGAATATTCATGGCAGTAACATGTTACGAGTATCTTATTTTGAAGAATATTACTGAATATAAAAATGCAGTAACCAGCGATATTAACTTCTCCATTGTTGAGTTGTACAAGTATGATCATGGTTGGTCAACGTAATGTTTGTCCCGCCCCTCCTCCAATGTGATTGAACGGCTGTGTAAAAAGGGACCGTGACAAGCTCTGCATTTTACCCAAAGTTAAAGAGTAAAAAACTAAAAAAGGACAGGGCAAATTAACTCTAATACATAGTTTATAAAAATGCAGTGTCATCAGATTGTCTAAAAGAATACAGAACATTTGAATGTTTTATGCAACATTTACACATGGTAGGGAGCAGGTGTAAATTTATTTCATACCAACTAACATTTTCAAAATACGAACATTTTTATGAATCCGAAAATTTACGTCAGAATGACTTTTCGAATGATTTGCACAAAAAATTGTTTTGCTCATGTTTCATGAGTGAGGCCCATTGAGAGGTGATTCACCACCCAGCACACTTGTTGTTTTAACAAATCCTTTGCTGCTATACCTGAGAGATAATCTACTTGTCTTTAGAAAAGCAAAGCAACAATTTCTATTGTAATTTAGTTTATTGTAATAAAAAAAAAAACTTGAATAAATACTTCCAACCCTAGACTGGGAAAGTGGAACGTAACAAGTGGGGGCTCGTCCGGGATTTGAACCCAAGACCTCTCGCACTGAAGTGAGAATCATACCCCTAGACCATAGATGGGATTTAATGGCCTGTTTTTATGATCAAATAAATTCAGAATGAATCAAAATTAAATTTTAATACCTTAAAAATATTACTTTCATTCAAAAGTGACAGTAAAGAAAATTATTAAAACAGGTTTTGATGATTCATCAAATCCTGAAAAAATATTACAATTTCCACAAAAATAGCAGCACAGCAAAATTTTACATTTTCAACGTTGATAATGTTTCTTGTCAGCAAACCAGCATAATAGAGTGATTTTTGAATTTATTCATGTGACACTGAAGACTGCAGTAATGATAATGAAAATTCAGCTTTGCCATCATAGGAATATATTACATTTTAAAATATATTCAAAAATAAAACAAATGTTTGGAATTGTAATAATATTTCACAATATTAATTTTGCTGTATTTTTGATCAAATAATTCCAGATTGAGCATACAAGACTTCTTTCAAAAACATAAAAAATGTACATACCCCAAACTTAACAGTCGTGTACATTAGGTGCATAAGTGTTTTCTGCTTATTGAGTTCCATACTCAATAAGTGGAAACATCCACTTTTGTTGGGCAACAGCTTGGTCTTTTTGTTTAAGCTGTCAAAATTCTGAAGTGAGGTGAGGCAGATAATGAATGTCTGCTCAGCTTTTGAATGCAGCTCAGCCTTTCACCTGTGCCAGATAGTATTTAGTCATAGCTTAAGCGGTAGGACAAATGTCAAATGTCCAACTTGACTTGGAATTTTCCCAAGCAAAGCAACCCATCCTACCACATCATATTTGTTATTTCTGTTCTCTCTAAATGAGTTTTGTCAGCAGTCAGGATTTACTGTACCACTGCTGCTTATTTTAGGTTGATGGAAGCCTGATGATGGTCCCCTCGGTTGTTTTGCAAGCTCTGAGAAACGAGAGACCTTCCACCAAACTGTCAAGGCTCTCAATTCAGCGCCGTCCCTCTGAGCACTTCAAGAACACAAGAGCTTTTCCCTTGAGCATTAATCCGTATTTCTGTATGTAATTAAATTAGAAAACAGGATACTGTTCTAGCCAGTTTGCTCAGTCCCTTGGTCACAAATTATTCAAGACTCCAGGATGTTCGAAATGCTCACTTAGAGTTTGACAAACAGCTGTTGACATTCTAAAATTGATGGATTGTTTGGCCGCTCTACTGTAGATGAGGAAAGCCAGTGGTCCTGTATTGTTCCAGCAGGTGGTCAGGAAGTCTTTTCAGGAAAGCTGAGGACAGGGAGGAGTTCCCAGCTCTTTGTTTCAGTCTATTGTTTTGAGTGTTTTTCCAAAACCCTTCAATGCTCTTGTTTGGGGTCATAATATTTAGTGCAACTTTGCAAGGTCTTGGTAGGGTTTGGCTGTGAAATGAGTGGTCACAATGCTTTGTTTTTGATGACATGTTTTTCCATTTCATTATGCTTTAGTTTGATAACCCTACACCCAAGAGCATTGAAAAGGATTAGTGACACAGCTGACATTAACAATCTCTTTGGTCCCAGCCCATCTAATTACATGGTTTGAATGTACTTGTACACATATAGATCAAGCGGTGATGATCACATTGGCTTGTTATAGTTGGGTCAGTGACAAATAAGAGTGTCCATGATAAGGAAAAGTAATAATCTTTTAGAAGACTAGTTTAAAAGGACGTGTGCTTTTTCTTTTCATGTTGGTTTCGTATGGTTCATAACTTTTTATACCATTTTAAAGAAAAGTTTAATGCTTATACACTTAAAATAAGATAAAATAATGCTTAATATTTAAGTTCTACACTTCTAGTTTATTGGCTTTAAAAATGTCAGGTGGTGTAACCATCAAGTAAAACATTATTACACGTTTTCCTGATCTTAATAATTGTTTCAAAACATTTAAAAAATATTTTTCAAGGAAAAGATCATTTTGATTTCATTTTAGTTTTTGGAGAGTCGCACCACATGACGTTAAAGTTGCACAACCTTGCTTTGTCATGAAAATGTCGCAAAATTGACTTATTGTCCTTGATATCATTTTATTAATGTTGGTTGCACCACATGACTTTTATACCATTTTAAAGAAAAGCTTCAGTTAAATGACTGCAAATGTCATGTGGTATAGCCGTCAGGTAAAAAGTAATTACATTTACCTTAATAACATGTGAGTGTATACATCAGTTTTTATTTTTTTACTAAATATACATTATTTATTCATAAAGTGGTGATGAATGTAGGCCTGCTATAGCCCCTTTTTTGAGGAAAAAATGGGCACACATCTCTGGAGACAAACCAGTGAGCAATTCGATGAAAATGAATTCTCAGTCTCCTATACGAACCTTCACATGCATCTTCTGTTGATCAAGCTGTGAAGAACCCTCTATGCTTCCCTGGAGGTTCAGCAGCCAATTTTGTTGTAACTTGCAAAGATGTTAACAAACCTGCCGGTTGAGCGATGGCATAATTGGGCTTGTCTCAGCCCCTCTCAGCTGTGAGGCTGCAGTCCCTAGACACAGTCAGATGCTACATGCTAATTAGCTAGTGCTACAAAGATGAAGGGATGCTTTGTTCACATGGTGAGCAAATGTACTCTGGATGCTGTCACAGGCCAGATTCAGTGATCCAACAGCACCAGCTGCTGATGGTCCAAACTAAATCTTTATCTGCACTGCCACCTGCTGGTTACTGGGGTTTCCTGTGATTGCTTGTGTGATCGCCTTTGTAATATCTCCTTGAATAGGTTATAATGGGGACGTGACTTTAAATCTGATTGAATTACATAATTCTGGAATTATGTTTGCAGAGAGCTGAAGCTGAGGAATTACATGCCGGAGGACGAGGAGCTGAAGGAGCGACGGGTGCCCAAAGCAAAACCTGCATCAGGTGAGAACACTTCTGGCTTACCTGCAAGACATATTACTGGCTGTAACTTTAAATTATATTTTCAAATGTTTATACCAGCAAATTAAATAGACCGTTCAGTGATAGTGATGCTGGGTGATAATGTTACAGCAGGTGATCAGGTGTTGGGTTACAGGTTGTCTGACTGGTCTTGTTTCATATTACTGTAGTGGAGGACAAGGTCAAGGACCAGCTGGAAGCTGCAAACCCAGAGCCTGTGATTGAGGAAGTGGTGAGTGATACAAAGTCTCAGTTTTCAAACATGATGCCATATGGAGAGCACCAGTGTTTCCTGAATATACAGCTACCTGGTCAAACTTTTGGAAATTAAGATTTAAAAATTGTTTTGTAAGAAGGTCACCAGGCTGGCCACATTGGTATTAGAATCAAATATACAGTATGAGTTGGTGAAAGAGGGTATTACGCGAGAGTGTAGGAAAGGTACAGACGCATTTTTTTTCATGTTTGAATGTGGTTGTGTGAAAGATGTAGTTGTATTCTGTGAGCAACGGACATTTTCAGTAGCCATTACTTCCAGTCTTCAGTGCCACTTGAACAATATTTTGTAATTTGCATTTGGTGCTTAATATAAAACAGTTCGGTGGTGGAGTTTTTGGGATCTGGTTAGTTTTTTTTTTTTTTTTTTTTTTTTTTTTTTTATTTTTTTTTTTGTTTATTTTTTTATACTTATCAAGGTTGGAAACCGTAATTCTGGATTCTTTGATTACTGACAAGTTAAAAACAGCATTTATTAAAATATAAATCTTTGTAACATTAAAAGTATTTTCTTTCAATTTGATTCGTTCATGCTAAATAAAATGATTAATTACAAAAAAAGTGCGAATGTGAGAACTTTTGATGTAGGAGCTTAAAACCTAGAATTTGTGAGTGAATTTGTAAGTTTTGAACAATTCATTAAAAGCTCAAAAGAGTTGTTTGCTCATTAAACAAATTACACTGTATGTGTGCTCTCTTTGTAGACTTATTTACATGTCATTATTTCTCATTATGTTTAATTTTCTTTTGTAGTGGAAAAGTGTCATCTCAAACAGTGCAGAATCACTGGGCAGCCCTTGCCTGAATTTAAACTAATCTTATTCTCTTTTTTTCACTCTTGACTTGTGTTCTCAGGATCTGGCCAATCTTGCCCCCAGAAAACCAGACTGGTACAAACCTTTCATTTTTACTCCTAAAACGCAATCATGCATCATATTCATTGAGATCCATTTTAGTTAAAATCTTCATTCATTTAATGCTTGTGTTGTGTGTTTATAATAGGGATCTAAAGAGAGACGTTGCCAAGAAGCTTGAGAAATTAGAGAGGCGAACACAGAAAGCCATTGCTGAACTTATACGTGAGTATGACATGACTGAGACCAAGGCAGGTCTGCACCAAGGATGATATCTATAATGATAACTGTAATGACACATTTTCAATAATTGTTCTAATTGCAAATCAACACAAAATTATTTTTTCCAGCTGATGATGAATGATAAAAACATTCATTTGAAAGAGCTTGAGCATTTAAAGGGACAGATGACAACTGCAGCACGCTTTTAATAAGAAGAATGTTAGAACGTCCCTTTGGTGTGGACAATAATATAACGTACAATGTATAACTAAAGCATTAATCCATTTCTGCATCACTTCTTTTATCAGTAATATATTGAAACTATAGTTGTAGAGCCTTTTTGCATTGAGCTCCGCCAGGGCTTGATGTAAGGCTAATTGCTGAGAAGGTTCAAAACTCTGGAGATCTCTTAAATGACATCATATATGGACTTCCTGTCTCTGTACGCTCCTCTGGCACAAACTAGACCTAACATTACTAGTTTTGCCTCTTAAACCCACAATTTAAATAAATTCTGTAATTTCTTAAAAACAAGTATTTTATGGATCACCAAATCAGACATAGAACACACAAGAGTTTTTGGTGAAACACATATTTGATGTTCATAGCTTGCTTATGTCTGGGCATTTGTGTCATTCCACAGGTGAACGGCTCAAGGGAAGTGAGGAAGAGCTGGCTGGAGCGGTCGGAGCAATTGGCGTGGAAGAGGGAGACTCGGATTGAATCTGTTGAGAATGACGGTCACGCACAACTGATTTTCTAGAAGTTTCCTGCCCAAATCCTCATTACATAGCAGTGTGTGTTTAAAATTGATTTTTTTTTATGCTGAGCTCAGCACGAGTTCACACACATCCAGATCAGGTGATTGTGAGATACAGAAAGAAAGAATCAGAGGAATACAGGTGTTTTTGTGTTTCATTATGGAGTACACAAAGACGACTTTCTCCTTTTTATTATTATTTAGTTGTTTTGTATAAGTAAACCGTTCTTTCTTTTCTAAATTGACTGTCTTTTTCCTTTCTGGGTCTTATGATAAAATATTTTCCAATGTCAGTACACTTCTTTTAAAACAGAACTTGATAAAGAAGATAAAGAAGGGCTAAATTCATATTTTCATGATGTATTTTTCTCCTTTCTCATTAATATGAGAGAGTTCTAAAATCAGACACATTACAGAGAAGAATACAATATCATAATTAAGGAGAACAGTACAGATAAAACTGCAGTACATTATTCTGGCTTCATGATATGTAGAATAAGTTAGAATAAATTAGTGTGCGTACGTGAGCCAGTCTCTTCAAGTACTTAATAAAATCAAGTACATTTTTGCTTAAAGAAGAGTTAAATCAGTGTCAGATAAAACATTTTTTCTAGAATTATTCTGCCACGATTTAAAAGCTGCACATTTTTGGAAACAAACTGATAGACCTACTGTACATTTTGTTAAAAGACAAGTCGTATGGACAGCACAAGTCTTTGACAATAAAGTGCATTCCTCACCTCCCTCTGTAACATGGCTAGACCTAACAAACCAAAATGACCTTTCACATTAAACCTAAACTTATCCTAATCATCCCAGCAAATTAATAATCATATATAATTTATTTAAATATATTGATATGTTGGATGTTTGTACGTTTATTATGTATTGATAATGGAAATATATATTAATGTTTAAGTAACATTTTGTTCTGTGTGGTCTCACTCAATTGGGCCAAAACCAAAAAAGGAGATGCTCACCACTAAGAGGTGCTATTGCACACAATATGCTGTGAAGTATAGATACATTCGTTCTCATCTTTAGCAAATGGTTTCCTTTCCAAATCCTGGCTTTATTTCCTCCTTCAGTGACAGAGTGGTGTTATCAGATGACTCCAGAATCAGCCAAATAATTTCATGAATCACCGTTTCAGGGGCCTCGCTTATAAAAGGATGCACAGAAACCATCCTAAACGTGATCTTACGATCATCTCTCAAATATGCATAGGCCTATGTGCGATTCATAGAATGAACGTACACACAGAAAACACACGTACGCCTCTCTTTCAGATGTGAAACCATGAATTGCAAATGATCTTGAACTTGCATGCAAATGAATGGTTTCAGCTCTCTGCCCTGCAAACGACTCCTCATTAATGTCATTAACATGTAAAAGATCACCAGTCATCGTCCAAATCCTTTAATTTAGAAGAGCGAGCTGCAAGAACAGCTTACATTTCCAAAAACCTGCAGCATTCCGACAAGAAAAAGTACATACGTCTGCTCTTTGCGAACGCACACTTTATAAACGAGGCCCTAGTGGTTGAAAATGAGACCTTACGGTTATTAGCTTGGATCTTGAAACGCTAAGCCACCACCTCTGTCAGATAAATAAAATCAGCAAATGCTGATCTCGTGCAATTTGGCTGAACTCACATCCTCTGAACCTAATAAAAGACAGATTGGCTTGTTCAACACGCATAACAATCATAGAAGTCCACACCAACCATACACAAAAAAGACATAATTTTGCCATTATTTCCTAGACTATATATTATACCAAACAATTTAAAGGTTTTTGAGTAAATATCAGTTGAAACTTTAAGCATTACACAATTACGATACTGTGGCCTCTTGTGTAGTGACTCCTCAAAGTGTTTTTTTGCAAGATTTACTGAAATATCCTCACCAGTCTTCCCTGTGGAGAATTTTCTGTGATATTTTGAACTTATGGTGACAGAGAGCTTGTCTAGACATTGGTGGTGTTGGTGAGACTTTGACATGCAGATCAGATCGTGGAGAAAACGAGAAAAGCCATTGCTAAGTAGCAGGAAGAAACTGGAACTTATGTGGCATCACAGATGTTACCAGAACTGTAGCCCTTGAGTAGGATTGGAAAAGTGCAAGGCTTGAGTTGATGCCATTTCTGGTGTTTACTTGTGAGGGTTGATGGTATGCATTAATTTTTGCTTTCGTTATGTCCCCCCATCTCAATTTTTCTTGCAGCAGGGCCTAGCTCCACCTTACACACTCGCTGGGCGAATTTTAGCGAGCACAGGGTCTCTCCAACATTGCTCTCAAGAGAAGAAACCTAAAGAAAACAAATTATTTTTTACATGAGCTTTGTTGTTCATTGGCTTTATTTAAAAATTGACATTACAATGTAGGAAGCGCTTAAACGCTGTGATCCAACCAACTCTGGGTTATTGCCTTTTTAAACACCGGCCAATTTTTCACATTTGTCATTTTGAAAGGGGCTTGGCACAGCTAAGCTAACAGGGTTAGCTAGTGAGTCTTGGTAAATCATTGTACCTGAACAACCATGGCGGTTTTGTTGCCTTTTCCCAGTGAGTCCTGCAGCAGGTAGGTGAGTCGTGAGTTCCTGAAGGGTATGTGAGTCTGGTGGGCCTTCAAGGCCTGGATCACATCTCCTAGAGCCAGCAGTGTGAATCGCCTAGGGGGGCCGAGGGGGGGCGTTAGATATTCTGCCTCTTCAGGCTTCCTTCAGTCTCTCCCCCTCTGCCCCAGACTTCCACACCCTCTCAGAACCAGCCAAATCCACGAGATTCAGCTTGCCTGTAAAGGAGAGGTCACAGATTATGGTCATTCAAGGATAGTGATAGCTTTTAGAGGGGGAACTCATGACTTTGAGAATTCTCGCACAACTCAAGCAATCTAAATTGTTCCAGAATCATTGGGACTGACCTGTGGTTTTGGCTCCACTGGCGAGGTCTGTGCCCAGCACAGTCACAGTGAGCAAGGCATGAGATCGAGAGCTATGCTGGTTCATCTGTGTTCCAAATGTAATCCTGTTCTTTCGAGCTATGGCCAAAATCTGCAAAAAGTAACAACAGATCATTGGAGAGAGTGGTCTTTGTATAGTCAGCATTACCTTGACATATGAACTCACTTTCTTGATATGCTGGAAGCTTTTGACCTCCATGACCCTGAGTCCTGGCACATGAAGCTGACCTGTCCCATCAGGGTTGATCTTGATGTCAAGTTTCTCTCCATCCTTACTGAGCAGATCTCTGACGTTAACAATAAAGAAATGTTAATGATTTAATTGTAATACAGGGTTAGTGCACCCAAAAATGAAACTAGAAATTTCTGTTCCTCCATTGAAAGTCCATTAAACCAAAAGTTTGACACATCAAAAAGTATGATTTAAATTTTCGGGTGAACTAATCCTTAATATTCCTCATAAACATCAATTGAACGTCAGGTTATTTCATGAGCTAAAAGCTCACTTTACTTAGATGCTTCTAACATTATTGGCAACAATTTATTTTGAATTCAAGTGGCAACCACCATAGATTTTGGCATGATAAAGGGGTAAAATGCAATACCTCAGGACCTCGTTGTAAATTTCCACCGAGCTGACACTGACGGTGTATGTCCACATGTCTTTTCTTTCCTCAATCTCATTGAACAGGTGTTTCAGGGCTCGCTGGTTGATGCCGGGGTTCTCAACGGTTCCCTGAGCAGACACGGATGGTTAATGAGACCTGACAGTCTTACTGAATAATTAATGGAAACAGATCATCTGGGTCTAAAGTATGAAATTGGAACCGTGTGTTATGACAGGTATATAGTTACAAATCCCTATATGTTACCTCCATAGTATAGGTCTTGCCAGATCCTGTCTGGCCATAAGCAAAGATGCAAACATGATATCCATCTATACAGGATGTGATGAGCGGCTCAATTTCCTGGAACACCTGAGATAAAGACCAAGAATAGAGAATAGGAATGTGTCGTCACAGCGGCAATGCATTCTGTGAATTTAGGTCAGCGGAGACTGGATAATATAGTGAATGTAGACGTTTGATATTATTTAATGTTTATATTATTCTACTTAAGATCGCGTTGGAGTGGTTAAGACTCACTTTACATTATTTGCCATAGCCCTTTGCACGGCCGCTGTGAAAAACGTGCTTTTTTCAGCATTAGAAAGCTGAAAAAGCAGAGCATAGCCCTTATGATCAAGTCTGCATGAAAATACTCTGCTTTTGATTAACCGCCTATGCTAGGAGATACAGTAGCGATTAATCATTCCAACGCTGATCTAAGTGAATCATAAAATAAACATGTCTATCATTCACTACAGAACTAGGATGAAAGTTAACTGAAATCTGATGGTAAACAACTCAAATAAGATCGTGGCTTTAGTAATTTATACCTCTGTAGATTTATTATATACAGTGCCATTTAAAGTAGCCCTCACACTACAAATACAAGAAGGAATAAATCATATTATGACACTACACAGCTGTTTCAAAGCAGTTTCTAGTAAGTTCTGTTACCTCTATAGTGGCTTAATTCTTTACACTGAGCAGTTTTATTGGGCAATATGACGATATATAACCATGATAAATGATTCACTGTTTGAGATCTAGCTATGTATTCTTTTTTTTTATTTTTATAGCCATGGTTCTGCTGCTCTGACCAAAGTGTTTTAGCAGTTAGCCTATATCAGTGCCACTGTCGTGAAGGAGACTGAATAATAAATATTTGCAGACTCTCAGACAAACCACAGAGCGATTTTTTTTTTTTTAAAGAGATTTACATATTAGTCTGTTTTATTAAGAGTATGTAAGATGGTTTTCAAAAAAAAATATTAATAGTAAACGATCTGCTTTTTCTGTGGTGATTTGCGTTTGTTTACACTGTTGACTCCAGAAGCGCGTGACCTAAACGTGGACGGAATCCAACGTGGCGGTGAGTAGATTCCCATTCCCTCTAGTCAAAAATACATATCAAAAGAGCTCTTTTAAATGGCACTATCAGCTTTAAAGATAGTATAGAATTCTTAATATTGCGCCATGAATGATATATGACCCAAAATTTAGTGATAGCGAGGTTGAATATGACTTTTACCCTGCTTACCTCTTCTTGAGTGGCCTGAGGGTGGAAGACTTTATCCAGCTCAAAGTTTTTAGCCTTTCCTTTGCTTAAAACTGTGAGTGCAGATTCATTATTGGGGTCTGTTGTCACAACTACTGCTTGGCCTTCTTCATGTTGATCTTCCTTCAGTACTGGCTTTACACGGCACAGCACACGGATATTACCTGGTGAAAAAAAACTTGTTTTAGATTTTGCATTTTAGACAAACATATGGTGAAAGAATGGTGAATACTGCCTACCTTTAAGCTCAACCAGCTGCTCGTGGTACTTCCTACGGAGAGCTACCTCCTTTCTGTATTTTTCCAAAAGGTCTTTGTTGGCCTCTGACATCTCATTTATAGCTGCCATAATCTGTTGTAATATTAAAAAATGATTCAGAATTGAAAAGCAACAAATAAAATTTGACTATATCAACTCTTAGATCTTAGAAGTTCTACATTTAGTACAAGTTTGTGCAGCTTGCAGTACCTGTTTCTTGGCTTCTTTGATAGCTGTTTCATAGAAGTCAGAAAAGTTGCGGACCTGGCTGCGAAGGCTGGCATAATCAGTCTTCATGGTGCGTAATGTGGGAGGCAGAGCACTCAGACGCTTCTGGAGGGCTGGAGATTCCACACATAAACATAAACTAAGCTGAATACATTGCTGCATTTAAGATGCATATTTAACAATGTCAACGACAGGGGCGCTCATGAGCACACTCCGAAGACTGTAAGATGATATAAAGTGTGCCCATTCCAGAAATCACCAAAACCATTTTAGAGGAATAGTTAACCCACAAAATTTGCTGAACGTGGTCTCACACTCAGGCCATCCAAAATGAAAATGAGTTTGTTTCCTAATCAGAACAGATTTGGAGAAATTTAACATCACATCACTTGATCACCAATAGATCCTCTGCAGTGAAGGGGGTGCGTCAAAATGAGGGTTCAAACCAGCTGAGAAAACCATCACAATAATCCACACAAATAATCAAACATGACTCCAGTTCAATCAATTATTTCTTCTTGTGAAGTTAAAAAACTGGTGTTATAAAAAACCCAACAAACATATTTTAACGCTTAAATTGTTCGCTTTTTGGTGAATTATTAATCCATATTAATAATAGCACACATTCGCACTGCAGAGGAGCCATTAGTGAACGCCAAAGATGTAATGCTATTTTACCAATGTTTGGATTGCAGAAAAAGACAAACTCATCTAAATCTTGGATGGCCTGAGACTGAGTACATTTTCAACATATTTTTATTTTTGTATTGCCTGTTCCTTTAAGAAACAGGCATGAACTATAAGATTTGTACTATATATATATACAGTAAACTCACTTTTGAACTGATCCTGCAGGCTCTGGAGATGCTCCTGAGAGCAGTTAGCTGCCGCTTTTACAGCCTCTTCTTTCTTTTCCTCAAGATGTCCAATCTCCTTCAGCAGCTCCTCCCTTAATGTCCCGATCTCCCTCTCATATGCAGCAATCTGTGGAGCCACTACTTTTTAGAAGAATGGAGGTTTTCTACAGTGTTCTGACATGCACTGTATAATTCATGAGTTTTGTATTTGAGATACCAGCAACAGAGGTTGTTGAGTTCTTTAGCTGCAGTTATACTGTATGTACAATCATAAACAAATGGATAAAGCTGAAAAACCTTGTGTTGCAAATTGCAGCTGACTTCATCTGAATGCCTGATGTTCTCCTCCAACTGTCGGCATCGTTCTCTCTGATTGCTTAGCTTCTCAGAAAGCTGTTCATTCTGTTGTCTGGCTTCGGATAGTTGGCGTAGAGTTGAAGGTGACTCTACCTCCACAGTTTGGGTAACATACTATGGGAATAAAATGCCATTTTATCTAGTTTGTTGGGTGTTTATTTATTTTTTTTAAAGTTCATATTCTTGCATTTTTTCTTACTTTAACTACAGGCTCCTTGTTGCGTTCTTTGTCCAATTCGAGCCGCAGCTCTCTCACGCTCTCCTCTCGTCTCCTGAGCTCTTCTGCTTTTCTCCAGTCGCTTTGCTCCCTCTGGTGCTCCAGACGTGACAGCTGCTCTGCCCGCTGCTGCAGTGAACTCTCCAGCTGCAGAACGCGACTGCGCAGGTTCTCGTTTTCCTACAGGGTAAGACAGTACAATAATCATTTCATACAATTTCCACATTTATGTGTGCAGAGGTTTAGAATGAGTGAGTGTGTGCACCTTGTAATTGGTATGAAACAGTATGATCACAGGCTGCATTTTATATTTTATTTAAAATAGAAAAAAATAATTTAAAAAAGTACTTTTGTAGAGCCAATTTGTTATTCCATTCATTACACTGTAAAAAAGCAACTACATATTTTCTAGTTTACAGGACCTTTTTTGTCACAAAAAAATTACTTGAAACTACATAAAAGCCATATTAAGACATAATTCAACAGAATTAATAACATAACTCTTATAGGATTATTGTTTTGCTGCTTGCTGACTTTTTTTTAAACATTTGTTGTTTTGTCATTATTGCTGCTGTTTTTTTCTATTTGTTGATTGTCACATATATGCAGATAGATAGATAAAAACAGACAAACAGGTAGATAGATAGATAGATAGATAGATAAAAACAGACAAACAGGTAGATAGATAGATGACTAGCTATATAGAAACAGCCAAAAGGTAGATCGATAGATAAAAACAGACAACAGGTAGAACGAGATAAAACCAGAAAACAGGTAGATAGATAGTAGATAGAACAGGGACAAACAGGTAGATGATAGTTAGATAGAAACAGACAACAAGTAGATAAATAGATAGATTTAAAAACAGACAAACAGGTTAGATAAGATAGATAGAAACAGACAAACAGGGAGATAGATAGATGATAGATAGAAACAGAAAAACAGGTAGATAAATAGATAGATAGCTAGATAGGTAGATAGATAGATCGGATAGATAGATAACAGACCAAACAGGTAGATAAAATAGATAGGATAGATAAAAACAGGGTAGTCGATGAGATAGATAGATAGAAACAGGAAAAACAGGTACGTAAATAATAGATTTTCAAACAGGAAAAACAGGTTAGATAGATAAAGACAGTAGATAGATAGATAGATAGATCGATAGATAGATAGATAGATAAGATAGCTGTATTTATCCCAAGGCTTTAAAGCCAGTCTTACCTTGATGAGCACGGAGCTGGACTGGGATGGGATGACTGACAGCTGCTGCAGAAGACCCTGTGTCACTGTGAGGCTGTGTTTCAAACTATCATTCTCTGCTGATAAGCAAAGCACTCGTTTTTCTGAGTCTGTTACTCCCTAGTAAAAAAAAAACACCAAAAAAGTTACAGCTGGCCTGGAAAAAGTATCTGAGGAAACAACCCAGATAAACTGTTGGTCATGAAATATTTTGAGACTGTCTGGCCTGGTTTTTAATGTGCTCAGTTTCAAATGCAGAGCACTGGAACAGATTCTTCCAAAAGCTTACCGATGCAACTCTGAGTTTGGACAGCTCCTCTTCTCTTTCTTCAATACAGCTCTTCAGCTCCTCAATCTACAGGGAGAAAATCAATGCTGTCAGCTTAGCAAGTCTGGAATGAAAAATGGGCGAAGGGGGTGAAACTGAATGAACATATAAATGGATAAAATATACAGTCAACAAGAGTTTAATACCTGATTTTGTAAATCTAATTTACTTTAACAATCATTGGTGTGGTAGACAGAGAGGAATATGTAGAGACGTGCTATTAAAAACACTGATTGTCAATGGATGGCTGATTGCATGAATAAATTTGGTGGGTTGAATGAGAGGATGAATGAATAGAATCTGTGACTGAATGAATAGAGGGGAAGTATAATGCTGAGCACCTGCTGTTGGAAAGCCTGTACGTTAGTATGGCGATCTCGTTCTCTCTGCTCAAGCTTGGAATGAAGCAATCGCAGCTCTCCTCTCAGCTGACTCTTCTCTACTTGCAGCCCGCAAAGAGACTGAACCAACTTATGCAGCCCAACCGGAGACACTGCAGGAATCATGCAGTCACCTACACACACACACACAGTTCACTAGATGTTAGAGGGAATTTTTCAAAAGTACACTGAGAAAATTTAAAAAACAATTTTCACTCCGAAATTGCTAGTAAATTTCACAAAGAAACAGCAAGTAACACACTGAATTATATGTGAAATTTTGAAGTAGACTTAAATCGTATTTTCTTGTGAAATGTACTCCAATAATCTTAGCTTTTTTTTTAAACTTCAAAAAATCATTCTTTATAGTGTAAATCATTCATCTGACTTCAAAATAATGCTAAAAACAAACAAAAAAAGGCTTTATAAGTCACTAAATTAAAATGAGTGATTATTTGTTTCATTTACAAATAAAAAAGTTAAGAAATTACAGTATTACCATATCCTGCCCAAAAATTTATAAGATTGTCCTCATTTGTAAGTTGCTTTGAAAAAAAGCGTCTGCTAAAGACCAACTGAAAAGTAAAATGTAAGTGGCAAAATACCTGTGTGAATTAACAATGAGCTATCAAAAAACCACTTGGCAGAATTAAAGATAAAAAATTTTTTTCACAATGACAAAAATGGATAAAAGACATGAACAATGACAAGTATAGTTACAATCTAAATAATTTTGAAATTAATAATTAGATACTCAATTTAATGGTATTTTATATTAAATAAAACAAAGATAAATAAGAAATTAATCAAAACCTCGAAAGAAAGTAATCATAACTTAACATCATTTAATTAATATTGATTAAATCATTAAAACACTAATAAAAAAAGAAAAAAAACAATAGATAAATTAAAAATGCAATTATTAATTACTTCATAATTGCATAGATAAATATTATGTCTTTACCACTTATAAAGTAAACATTGTTTTTTCTAGTTATTCTAACATTTTTGATACATTTTTTAATTAATCTTTTTAAGACTTTTATCTTTTTATTTACATGAACAACGACTGCTTAACTGATATATTGATTTCTTAGAGGATAGATTTTCCAAATGTTATTGCCTCAAACAGGCCTCCACACCCAAAAGGGCTTAAAGACAAGAACAAATATCCAAGTTTTATTTTTTATAAATGTGTTTTATGTAGATCACCCAGATTCCTTTTTTATAACAACATCACAAAGACAATTGTTTCTCCTGGATACTGACTGCATTAAATGGAGAACATCTGAAAAACTGCCCAGTAATATCACGTTTCTCCTCCAGAGTTGTGCAAGCTGTTCTCAGGTTTGCCAAGATATCAAATCAAAGCCCAAGAATTTAATCTAAATTCAAAATTTTCTCATTTGATTCCTTTGCTAATCAATGAAATATTAATATTTAATGAAATACTAATTTTATTTAATTTCAAAATTTGTTCCAGTTGTTATTTTTTATAAGAAATGTTAGAACTCCATTAAAGGGGTCATATGATGCGATTTCAAGTTTTCCTTTCTCTTTGGAGAGTTACAAGCTCTTGGTGCATAAAGAAGATCTGTAAAATTGCAAAGACTAAAGTCTCAAATCTAAAGAGATATTCTTTATAAAAGTTAAGATTCAGCCACACCTACCTAAAACGGCTCGTCTAACACGCCCCCACATATCTACATCACTATGTGGAAGAAAGAGTTGCATAACGCCGCCCAAATGTTCACGCAAAGAAAGAAGGGTAACTTATGTTGCTTGCCCACCGCCGCCAGTTGTGAAGCCTGTGTGTTTCGTTGCGAAATCGGAAAAAAGAGGACACGACTAGAAATCAGTGGTTAAGTTGTATTTACAACACTGTTCCAGAACACTTCAACCCAAATATTCAGATATGTGCAGCGCATTTTATGGAGGACGGTTTCCTGATCCTGGGAGAGTAGGACTACAATGACGGCTGTTCTGACTCAACAGACTGTAAGTAAGTTTTTTTTTTAAATATATTTAAAGGATTTGCCACTGATGATTTAAACACGAATTTTGAGCAGTGTAGAGCACCGCTTGTTGTTTGTCCTTTTTCCGGTCACAAATGCAGACATGGTTTTATGTTTACACGGCGCGATGCAATGCAATGTATAAAAAGACAGTATAAGTCATTATAATCCATAATTATGTCCCCACTGGAAGCAACAAATGCCTCGTTTAAATGGGTTTTAATGTTTTTGTCGTCGCTCCGGCCGGACAGGGCACCATAGTATGGTAGGGGGTGTAACATTTCCGTCTCACGCTTGAGCTATTCGGCCAATCACAACGCACTGGATGGCTTTGTAAAAATCAACGCGTTTCAGAAAGTATGTGGAAAATAATGGTTTTTGAACCTTAAACAGCATAAACAAATTTCATTACACCAAAAAATTTTCTATTTAGCAACATCATATGACCCCTTTAAGCAAAACTCCATTAAGCAATGACTCGAGACAACCTCAACAACCCGAGTTTTGAACTCAAAGTGCCACGTGCCTGGCGGCCTAACTGCTCTGCAACATTTTATTTAGATTCCTGCCATTAATTATTGATATGCCGAGTTAGAGATTCTGTCTCTTCCTGAGCTGTATACTAATTACTGAGGCAGGCGGTGTCAGATCTGCACTGTCAGTCTCTCGGGGGGAGCGAGTGGATTGGTGGGAAGGATGAATGGAGACTTGTTCACGGGGACGCCACTGCAAACGTGATGTGGAACAAACGTGATGGAGGAACAGGCTTAGACAAAAAGCTCATTAAGTATTACACAACTTTCTATTTGATTCTGATTGATTTCTGTTGTCAAATAGTTTTGTACAATGAGCATTAAACCGGCTCCAATTTCCTAGCTGTGCTACTGAAGGTTTACTGGTATCTTTTCTCGGTCATAATACTAATGTTATTCAATTTAACTCTTTGAAAATTAAAGCTTTTTTTAAAAGTCTTTCCAAAAATATCTTTTTTTTTTTTGAAGAACATTTAAAAAATCTAAAGAACCGTTTCACTATAAAGAACCTTTTGTGAAATGGAGAGGTTCCATGTATGTTAAAGGGATAGTTCACCCCAAAAAGGAAAATTCTGTCATGATTTACTTATTATTTACTCAACAGTTTCTTCTGTTGAACACAAAAGAAGATATTTTGAAGAATGTTGGTAACCAAAAACAGTTGATGTTTGTTACATGTCTGTGTGTTTCGAGTGTTCCCCATTTCATTGGCAGTTATTGTCATGTGCACTTTGCTGGGAGTATGCCTGAAGTTTTTCTGGTCGTTTATGAGTGGAATTATATAAAGACTGTTTCTTGTGGATTCTCTGCTCTTCGGAGTTTATTCTACCAGAAGGAGAACATAACAATGTAGCCATGACTTCCATAGTATTTTTTTGTTTTTTCCATGCTACGGATGTCAATGGCTACCGTCAGCTCTTTGGTTTCCAACTTTCTTCAAAATATCTTCTTTGTGCTCAACAGAAGCAAGAAACTCATAAAGGTGTGGAACAACTTGAGGGTGAGAAACTGGTGACAGAGTTTTCATTTTTAGGTGAACTTTCCCTTTAAAGGTTCTTCATGGAACCACTGATACCAATAAAGAACCTTTATTTCTAAGAGTGTCCCGCTCTTGTTTAAGGTGAATTTTCTTTCCACTGTAAACCAGATTTATATATATATATCGTACCTAGCAGTGGTGCACGTGAAGTTCAGCGCTGCTAGTGTTTGTAAGTGCACTTGCACTTGTAAGAGAAGCAGCTCTCACAATGTTTTATTCATCTCTGTGAGCCTCAGAGAAACAAGCCAAGTGCTGTAGACATGTGCCAGCCTAGCAGATGGGTATTTTTACTACATGGCTAATAAAAAATATTGAGGTCTCAGGAGCAACAAACACATGCATTTCCATATTACATTTAGCCATCTGATTAACATGAATCATATCTGTATTTCAGGTGGCTAATGGATCAATTTAAATGTCTGCAGACATGTGGGTATTATGAACAAAATTGACAAGGTTTGTCTGGTTTTTAGCATAACCCAGTTAGCCCTGCTGTAAGATAACAATACACCTTCTCATTTGATCGAAATACAGTTTTTGCAAACAACATATAAACTCATATTTCATATATTTCATTATATAATACTAGACACTTAAACAGTCCATGATTATTTTTTTAGAGGGATCTTAAAACCATGAAATGGACTTATATTTTCTCTGTCAGCTACCTCTCAAGTCACAGCTGAGGATAATTGCTAGTGAAGGGTTTGTCATGATGTAAGTATGCAAAAAAATCTGAGGAAAATGATACGAAGGATTTGACAAAAACATTGTCAGTCATCAGAAGCACCACATGCTTAAAGCATTTAATGCAGCAAGACAGCCAGACCTGCTCGAGCACTAAGAACATTGTATTGTGTGTTGGTGTGGGCGCTTATAGTTATCTTTATAATTATCGTTCTTGGTGTAAATGGGTCTTTAGCCACCAATTCACCCAAACATAAAATAGTTGTGAATTTCCATGAGTTTGTTGGCTGATTTTGCCAGTATCTTGAACCCCCTTTAAAACACCTCTGGGCTTAATATCGCTCAGTAAATCCTGATGGCATTAAGGATCATGTGCATCCACTGAACTACAAAGACAAGTACATCTGACATTAAAACCCATGCAATGTTTAATAGTGAGTCTGGCTGATAGGAAACCTGTTGTAACAGCTGACAGAGGAACATCTGGTGACGTCTGAGGACAAACAGACCACCAGAAAGTTCAGATGCCCTCTGTAGCTCTGAGGTCACTGCTAGATGTGGTTTCTAAAACCGTCAGTCTGCTATTTTTGGCATTTTTTTCTTCATTGTTCTCATTTAATTAAAGTACAATTTTTAGCAGTCCACATGATGTGAACGTGTCCTCATCTTGTTCGACTGACGTTGAACTATAAGAATCCTGAAAAATTCATGAATCCGGTCCAAAGGTTTTGTGGAAATCAACAGAATCTTTGTCAAATAATATAATAATGAACTAGAAATCTGATAGCTTCAGACAGACCAAACAACAGGGCTAGTAACAGATTTAGCATCCCCTAACAAATCAATATTGAGGTAATATCAAGCGGCATCTAATATGAAACTCATTGTAATTAACACATTCTGTTATTTCTTTAGGTTCAAAAGGTCTCACCCTCATTTTCAGATGATGGGCTCTGCTGCTGAGCAATCACTTCCTCCAGGCTGTCAATCACACTGTTCTTGTCTTTGAGGCGCTGGCGGTAGGAGGCACGCAGGGCCTTCATTTTCCGCCGGTGCTGGACGCGGTGTCTGCGCAGCTGCAGACGGTACTGATCCGCCTGCTGCTGCAGCTGTTGCAGATGGGAATATTGCTCCAGGAAACTCAGGAGGTGTGACATCACAGACAGCAATGGAGACTCTGTCACCTGGAAAATACACATTTCTGTATTTTACTGTATAATTTAATAAAAACTGCTTTAACTAGATTTCTACACATTCTTTCAGAAAATGTGACCAGTGCTTACAAAACAGTTGCTAATGTGTGCTAAACAATTGCTAATGTGTTCTGTGAGGTTTTTAGTATGTTGCAATGTGGTTGCCAAGGTGTTATGAGAGGTTGCTAGGGTTTTGGGTGGTTACTTGATGGCAGGGTTATTTAATCAAAACTAAAACCATAAAAACATAATTTTCTTATAAAATGAACTGTAACGGACATTATAGAGGAACTCTTCAGGTTGTTTCTCATGGGCATTGTAGTTGAACGGTCTTAGTATTAGTTATCTATGCTGAAAATAAAGATGAATAAAAACCACACACCAAAAACTAAAAACTTTAACAGAAAAGTAAAATGTAAGGAGGGAAAATATATTGAAAGATGTACCATTTGCGAAGTATTTAAAGGGTTAGTGCACCCAAAAATGAAAATTCTGTCATAAGTCGTATGTCGTTATAACCAGTAGGCATCCGTTGTCTTCGGAACACAAATTAAGATATGTTTGATGGAATCTGAGAGCTGTCTGAGCCTGCATAGACAGCAATGTAATTACCACAATCAAGGTCCAGAAACGTAGCAAGGAGATCGGTAAAATTATCATGTGACATCAGGGGTTCAACCATAAATTTACGAAGCTACGAGAATACTTTTATGAGCAAAGAAAACAAAAGTAATGACTTTATTCAACAATTCGTCTCCGCGTCACCCTAGCGCCATTTTGAAGAGTATCCGTATCCACATCGTTTACTCTTTGATTTGAACGAAAACAACGTATCCACGTGGCACAGCTGACACAGAACAGTGTACGCTGTTTGCGTTCAGTGGATACTGTCCAAAATGCCAATGAGGAGATGAATTGTTGAATAAAGTCACTATTTTTGTTCTCTTCACGCACAAAAAGTATTCTTGTAGCTTCGTAAAAT